>BMAO01008187.1:0-16100 GCA_019973975.1 Trichonephila clavata
GAAAGGAAGTAAAACAAAAATACATTCTGTGATAATATCAAATAAGCATTTTCACTGATTATAATCAATTGTAAATATATTAGTATTGCTCGATGTATTTAAAAATTAATTTATCAATAAAGGCCGTGTGTAGTCTAGTGGTTAGAGCATCGGACTCCAGACCAGAGGGCCTGGGTTCGATGCCCAATACCCTCCGAGTACACACGCAGTACGTCTCTTTAAATTAGAAGGGTCCTAAAGTCTTGTGGGTGGTCGTAGTAGAAACCACGAGTGTAGGAGGCTAGATAATATTTCCCTCCAATCAAGTTCTATGCCTAAATTGTGGAGGTTGAGATAGGTGGTGTCGCCATCTATCGTTAAGAAGTCCAACCTGTCTCACAGGATCTGGCAACTTTCATTCCTTCCTTCGGGAAGGAGACCACAAAAACAATTCAAGAATATAAGTCAAGAAAAAGTTAAATAATTTCCATTGACTCCATGGGCTTGTGAATGTAAAATGTAATACTTATCTGATAATTTATGACGATTTATAAATAAAGACGTGTTGTAACTTAAGTGTCATTGAATTCAATGCAATGTTATTGTATGGGACTGGGAACGAATAAAATTATGATTGAAAATCGGTCGCAAATATAAAGAGTTTAATAAGCCCTGTCTTACAGCAGTGTTTTTTAAACGGTAGAGCACGACCCCTAAAGGGGCGTGATAGTTCTACGATAGAGGCACGAGCCTTATGAAAAGTCGAAAACAAAGTATTATTTAAAAAAAAATTTACTGAATGTAAACAAAATACATTCTTGCATAATAAATAAAAATACACATTTACACTGATAATACACTTATATAGATATATCAGTACTGCACAATGTATTCTGTAATTAATTTAACAATACTATACTAAGAACAAGTTAATAATTACCAGTGACCCTAATGGATTTGTCGTATATAAAATTATATTAAAAAATTTACATTTATTTTAGTAATTTGTACGGCTTATTATTGATCCCTACACTGTTGATTAAAAGTTACTCTATTCGCTACTCAATTTACCGTTTTCCACGTAGGTGCTCGTATGTGATGTATTAAAGGGGGAGGGGCGGAAGAACAAGTAAGAGCAAATCCTCTGAAATAAGTAACTCATTCGTAAACACTGTCAAGATGTCCTTTAATTGCATTCCAAAGTTTTTGAAATAATTTTATGAATAGCAGTGCACAAAAAAGATCGTGCTTCTGAAAGCGTATATGCACGCGCAGTTCAATTAAGGTTTTGGTTGAGCGAGAAGTTTATACAAGTCAGTGACACTTATGAGGTTAAAGTCTTAATGCCGATTTCGCATATCAAGTATAGTATTACTTAATTCAATACATTGTTATTGTATGGAAGAGGGGGGTGATGAAAATTATGATTGAATATTAGGTCGCAAATATTGAAACTTTGAGAAGCACTGCCTTAAAGACTAACATCCCAATGTTATACAGAAACAGAAACGTCATGAGTAATTTCGCTACATGATTATTCATAATTATTATTTGGAATTCTTTATTTTCACATTACTAAGGTTATATGAAGAGAAGCTTTGCTCTGAAGTAAATGCAACCTAAAAAAGTTAAGTCTTCACTCTCCTCCTACTCTATTATATATAAAAAAGAAAACGATAGCCATTTCACCAAATCCACTTTCCATATCCGTCTTCGAATGTCACCATTTCTTTCGCATCCATTGTATAAAATAAAGTATTTTCTTCTGCGGAATTTCCTACTCTGAATGCTATACATTTACTCAACAGAAGATACGTTTTCTTCTCCAATGTGAACAAAAGAAGAAAAACTCTGACAGTAAGTTTCAGCTGGGAGGGTCAGGTCTGTGCAAAACTGCATTAGCTTCTCGGTTGGTCACTAAATGGACCAAGAGAACCCGGATCATGTAGTGGACATTGTGGGGGGTAGGCAAGGAGACTGTGCAAGTGGAAAACACACAAATTCGTTCACTTTTTTTCTATCGCTCTTCTCCCTTGTATTTCTTTTGTACCTTTTTATTTGCTTTTTATACAGTAGGCAGTAATCGGAGAGTAAATAAAAGTTTTTTTCTTTCTTTCTTTTTTTAAAGTCCTGAGTAGTCCGTTTATTTTAACCTATAGATATATTAACTTCTGGTTTCTTAGAAACTTTTTTTTTAATTTTATTTTTCGGCTGAAGCTGAAAAGTTGGAGATAGATGTATTTATTGAACAAATGAAGAAAGGAATAACCTCTGATTTCAGTATATTGATGGAAAACATTTCTGGATTAATTTATTTGTGGATGTAACTTAATATTTTCGGTAGTTTTTTTAATTGTTCATTAACCTTACTGTTATTTTCTGCGAAAGGAATATAGAAGAGACTTATAAAAATTTAAAACTGCTCCGTGCAAATGTAAAACCCCAAGCTACTGGGTCTCCAATAGATATAAAATATTATTAATGCATTTCTATGAAACTTTTTGTACCTGATACTTGTATTTTCTAAGGAGAATGTATGAAAATAATTCTTATTATGTGAATATTTTTGAGTTATGACCTGTTAATTTAATAACAGCCGCAGAAATATGTCGCATAATATTTATTCGATCAGCTCTAAAATGTTTAGGTTTTAATAAAATATTAAAATTTTAGTACGTTCTCAAGATAAATGCTTCTAATTTGGTTCAGTAATACTTTTATGATATGAATTTATTACTTTTTTCTCTAATTGGCATGAAGTTTTCCAAAAATATTGCTAAAATTTCAGAGATAATTTTGATTTTTGTAAAATTTAAACTATTTTTTAAAAAACGTTGTTGGTTAAGTGTTAATATGTATTGGTGTTGATCCCCAAAAGTACTTATAAAATCTTTTAGTATAATATATATATTTTTAAAAAGTCTCTCTGAACATTTTTTGGATACTTATTATATATATACAGGGTCCGGCATATTAACGCCCCCTGTTTCAAAAGGCAGGTTTCAAACAAATAAAACAAGACACAGAGAAAATTCTTTTATCGATGAACGGCCAATACGATGACATTTTACATTAACTGGCTTCAAAAATTATGTCCGCTAAATACCGTCCTCCAGTGGTGAAACATTGACGAAGTCTTTCCCGAAAATTGTCCATAATTCTTCGTGTCATTTCCTGTGGAATAGCAGCAACTGCTTGGGTGATTGCCCCTTTAGTGCTTTCAAAGTTGTAGGACGATGTTTGTACATTTGCGCTTTTAAGTGTTTCTAAAAAAAATCACTAGGTGATAAATCAGGTGACCTCCCTTGGGGGCCAGATGATGTCTCCTCGCAAAGAGAAAAGACGTCCAGGAAACAACTCTCAGAATGCCCATCGAACGCCGTGAAGTGTGAGCTTATGACTCCGTCTTGTTGGAACCAGATTTCTGCTTCTTCATAGTCGCCAAGATAATTGGTTTAACTTTGGTTGGAGGAAGGTTTCGATTACGTGACAGTAGCGATCTGAAGTAACCGTTACCGTTAGTATATCTTCTTCGAAAAAAATAAGGATACCACACATTAAATTCAGCAACGGAGCACCAACACTGTCACACGAAGACTGTGAAGTGATCATTTGTGAAGCATCTGAGAGTTTTTCTGCTGCTCAGTAGAGAATGTTTTGTTTTTTCACAGTGCCTGACAAGTTGAGAAGTGGGCCTCATCAGACGAAATGCAAACAGCGCCAGGGGGAATGTTCGGAGGAACTTTCGGGAAATACTCCGTCAATGTATCACCATTGAAGGGCGCTATTTATCGGGCATATTATTTAAACCAACTAATTTAAAAAGACATCGAATTTGTCGTTCACCAATAAAAGACTTTTCTCTGTATCTTGTTTTGTTTGTTTGTAACTGCCTTTTGAAACAGGGGTGTTTAACTGTATATAACTTGTCTTGTCCAACATCGAGTACCCATTTCTAGATTTTAACTTAATAAAAGTAACTTATTACAAATAACTACTTTTAACCATTTTGGCTCCTGCATACATGATGCTTTTGGATCCTACCAAAGGCCTCAACGATCAGTGAGACATCCCCCTCGACCAACACGAGGAAAAGATGCTTACATTTGATGTAACAAAATGTTTACATTTGATGTAACAAGATGTTTACATTTGATGTAACAAGATGTTTACATTTTAATTGTGAATTAAAGATTAAAACAGAATTGTTCGTATCATTACAAAACTATTCAATTCGAATTCTTCATACCATACATACTATGTGGCAACATCTCCAACTGAAAAACTCAAAACTAAATTAGTGATATTTTTATTTATAATAACTTTAATTTTAAATTTTCGTGTAAAAGCTAAACCATAGGAGTCTCCTATTTAATTACAAATGCATGTTTTAATTCGTTCAAATTGAGAGGAAAATATGAAGGATGTTAACATGCTATTTATTAAATAAAAGAACATTTATTTACATGCAAAGAAACTAGAGAAATGTGATATTTTACTTAAAGAATTATAGAGCATCATTTATTAGAGAATGAATTTTCTATTCCATAGAATGAATATCTATGAAAATATTTATAATGTTAAATTAAATCGCATATTATTATCAATACGATAAGATAGCATTTTGCATATCAGATCGAGTAAGTTGTCCCTATTTTAAGAATTATAAATATTTACTTAAACTATATATTCAGAATAAAAAGGATTTAAACCACTTATGAACACATGTATGAACTAGTTAATAAGCTAAGTTTACTGAATATTTCTTACATTGTTTTCATTTTGGATAAACAAAACAAAAAACAACTATTTGTCGTAAGGAATTTATTTATTTTGCCTTGAAGTAATTTATATTTGTTTTCCGTAAAACTATTTTTTACACAATTTAGTGATCTATATAATCTTATTATTATGAACGCATTTAAAGAAAATATGAATTCCATCATTTTTATTGCCCTTTTTTTTATAAAAAAAAGTTAGTCGAAATAGAAATGTGAATAAATTTATAAGATTCCACTTTTTTCTAATGGAAAAAAGCATTTATTATTTCTTTTACTGTGTATAAAACATGAATTTCAATTAAATGAATATTGCCAGACAATTTCAATTTTATCAATATTTTAAGTGTTGTTTCGAATCATTTGTCTTTTATTTTTAAAAAAAAGTACGCTTTTATAAATTGAATAATTTCCTCAAAAATTTTTTATTTCATGAGACATAATAAGACTTATTTTATTTGTTTCATTTAAAAGAATTACTACATTTCACTTGCAATATATTGAAGAGGAAAATATTATTTTTATTATGAAAAACATTTATATTAAAAAGATGAAGTTTAAAGCAATGAATAGCATAATTTTAAATCGGCTTTTGTAAAAACTGATTTAGAGAGCAAAATGATGTTTTATTTTTGTACAGTGTATTAACTTTTTCAGAATTAAAGAGAAAAATTTATTTTAAAACCGATCAAAATGAATTTTTTTATGAATCACTTCAAAATACGTTTAAGTAAATTTTTTATTAATGGCATTTATATTTATTTTTCCATTATGAAATACAGAATAGCAATTATAATAAATTTGATTCAACATAGATAATAATGAAATAAATATATAAATATAAATTTAATAAATATACCAATAAATATACTTGTTTTCCTATTTTCATGCAATTCTGTTCAAAAAGTATATTTAAGAAAAATTCTTAACCAGTCAAAATTAACATTTTTATCTATTCAAAAGTTAAAAAAAAAAAATGACGAACCAGGAGAACAAAAATTTAAAGCCAAGAGGCTGAAAAATGATTGTGAGTGAAAAAAGGGAGGAGGGGGGTATAAGAAAATATAACTTTGTGGAAATATATTTCTTTTAAAAATTGAATTCCATGGGACATAAAGATTAAACTCAATTGCTTATAAAATACCATTTTCATGCAAAAATATTTTGTAATAAATGCTTGGATACTTATATTTTTTTATTCAAACATGCAATGAATGAAATGTTAAAGAAAATGTATACTACATTTATAAAAATTCCGAGATTGGATAAAAAGAACATTAGTTGAAAAAAATAATATAAATTGTTTTTTATGACAATGATAGAATTTAACGTTTTAAATTACAGTATATTATTCTTCAAAAGTAATGTACAGGTTGGGGCAAATAAAAGTTTTTTTTTTCGTAATGGGGCTGCGCATTTATATTTTAACCTTTGCAGACCTAGTACACTCCCCAGTAGATGGTATCACTTTTTAGCTCGGCTCCATATAGGTGATACCAATCACCGCAAGTAATTTTGACGCCCAGTTTCCTCCCAATAGGGAGGCACCTGAGCTCTCGACGATGCCAACCTGTACGAGGATTTTCTTAAAGTTTTGCTGAGAGCATCCAAGCCAAACAGACACTCTAGCGATCTTTTACATGTCGTATAATCATACGACATGTAAAAGATCCCGATCATATGTCGTATAATCATGCGCTGTCGATTTTTCTGCCTCTGGAAAATCCATTGAAAGTCTAGCAAAAAAACCAACCACGTCCCCTTCCAGGCGACGGCAAATAAAAATAAGACGTGAATGGGACGGTTGGAAGTGAATGTGATGCGCACATCAAGGGATCGAATCCGGTTCAGATCTTAGTCCTGGCTCTGTCGGTGTAAATTGATCAGTGACAATCCATTTGTGTCTACATTATTTAAGGAGGAAAAGACATGTAGTTACTTCCAACCGAATGGTACACCTTCCCATACATCTCACCAAACCATGGGGATCACATTTATACAATCTGAACTCCTGACAGAGTTGTCAGCGATGGCCAGTCTAGTCTCGGTGCTAGCTGGCCATCTAGGCCAACTGATCTGTCACTATGCGATTATTTTATTTGGGAAACTCTCAAGTCCAATGTGTATTGCTACAATCTCTTTTGTCTTTAAGAACTGCTACAAAAATTTTTCGATAAGATTGTAGCAATTCCAGCAATCCATCTTCAATCTGCCTACCATAATTTGATGACCAGGGCACAAAGGCTCCAGGAGAGGAATGAGTGGGTAGTTTCAACACATGTTATAACTAGGTTAAAGAATTCTCTCCTTTCCTGTGCCGTTTTTTTTTTTTTTTTTTTTTTTTTTTGTAACCTGGAACTCTGTTTTCCGGGTCATTTTTACTTTCTCTACCTTGTATTTTCACATTTACTATGTGAACTATATATTTCTTTACAAATACTCTGATACTCTAGCCTTTTTTTATTCTGGGTAATTAGAGCTCTCTGAAATGAGAAGAGAGATGTTTATTCAGGACACTCTAAAGATATAAGGGGTGTTCAAGTGAATGTGATTAGAGGTAAGTATCCGTAAGGTCAGAAATAAGACAGATACAAGGATAGAAACAACACTATTTATTGAGTGAAATGCTCAAAGTTTATTAAAAGAAATCACCCATGGCATTTAGGCAGGTGTCTCTTTGCCTAGGAATGTTACGAATTCCGTCCACGAAGAACATTGTCGGTGGATCATGGAACCAGTTTAGAACTGCAGCCTTTACACCATCGTCGGAGTGAAATCGTTGACACATTAGGCCGTCAACATCACCTTTCCGGCTGACTGCTGACGGATTTACAGCTGGAAGTTTTGACACCAGGTTTTATCTTCTTCCACTATATACTGCACGAAGTCGTCACCACCATCCCTGTACTCAACAAATGATGTCAACTCAGACCTACACTTTTTCAGAGTTAAAAACTTTATTGCAGCTTGTTGATTCGTTTAGGAAGCAATTGCATCGATACCAGTCATTTTTAAAGGAATGCTACGTTCTTACGAATGTAGTTATCACAAATCTGTCTGCACACGCGTGTGCGGGGTATATACACCTTCACTATCGCGTTTGTTTCACTAAAATGTATTCAAAATTGTTCCCGTACGAAGCTTCGAATCACTTTTGTTTGAACACGCCTAATAGTTTATACTGTCTGTGCACAGTTTGATACGCAAAGTATTAAATAAAATCGTCCACTCGGACGGGATAGCAGTTAGTGAAACTGACTGTAGTGGTGGAGGGTCGAGCTTGATCCCAGGAGAAGCCGCGGATGCTTGTAAATATATACTGCTTAAGCTACATGGGACACTATATGTATTTAGTCAGTTGAAAGTCTTCTACAGAGGTTGATGGTAGGAGGAGAATGGTTGAAGACCCCTAGATCACCCAGGGTGTTCATCCACAAAATTAAAGTGGATCGGAGCGGAACGTACTCTCACCTGCATGGTCCTCAAAGCTGAAGCCCAAACGATAGAAGTAATCTAGCTCTACTAGCCAGTTCCACTTTAAGCTCATCTCGAGCCCTGGGTGAAGAAGATCTACAGGTTCCCTTGACACTGGCGGATCAAAAGAAAATCTAGTAAAGTTCAGCTTATCCGGACCCCTGGATGCCCACCCCAAGCACCCAATGGATAAACCTGCACTGCCTCTAGCCACGATAAATTTTTTGGTCTTGACTCGATATTACTGTCAATAGGGTTCGATAAAAAATCACCCGGAAATTTTCCAAAATTTGTACTTTATTTTTAGAAAAATTTGCATTGTACAGATCAGGATCTAAGCAGTTGTACGATTATAATTGTCCTTTCCTTTATGACATGATTGTGTAATCATGTCATTCAGACGAAATGGTGTAAAAGATAATCATTTTCTTTTGCATATTAAAATGAAATTGACATTTTTTTTTTTGAAATCTCTCGCAGCATGCAAAATAAAAAATAGAATATAATTAAAATTTTAAAGCATATTTATGTCAAAAGATTACAGTGTTCTTCAAAGGTCCTCTATACTCATCACATGGAAAAAGACGTAGGGTACAAAATTAAAGATAAAATATATATATATACTCAGTACATTCATATAATCTTTAAAAATCGACAGGTTTAGTAGTGAAGAATTTTTAAGAGAATGTGTATAAAAAAAAAGAAATTAAAATTGGTTATTAAAACCAACGCAAAATACTTGAGAGTGAATAAATTAGTGAATGTCATTGGCTAATTTATTCATTAAATAAAAGTAAATAGATTCCGTGGTGGATAACATGAAATCTTTTCCATTATCTTGTACACAAACATGAAAATTAAGTAGAAAATGTAGCATCAACCTAATCTCAGTGCAATTTGTACACTCAGCTTGATTATTCATGTTTTTGATTTTGTTGTACATCAAAGGATAAGCGTAATGGAAACTAATTAAAAATGGAAATAAGCAAATTAGATGCATTAGTTCAATTAAAGTTAATTTTATATTTGGCGAACTGATGAAATATAAAACCAAACAGCACAGTTTCAATAAATGAAGAACTGAGAAGTTTAATTTCAGATCCAATTAGTTAGGCTCGTACCATGAAAATTTTTATTTTTTCTTAATTTTTTTACAGTGCAGGAGTTGATATGTATCTCCTCAAACTCTCAAAGTATATTCAGTGTCAACAGCTTTGCCTTTTCCAACCAGGAACGTTTTATTTTCTTTTATCGTAGAAACTAACGTTTCTACAATATATAAATGTATATATGTGTGTTTGCATTCATGTGTATGTGTGTGTATGCTATTTCTGATTTTTTTGGTACTGAAGTTCTGTTATATTCTTAGCAATTTTAATAAACTTTTGGTTTATAATCTTTTTCAAAGATTACCATGGCGACTACTCCAATTTTTGAAATTTTAAAACTTTGCTATTTTAATTAATTGGATATTTTTATTTTAGTTTACCATGTTGCAATATGGAAAACATTGGTACCATCAAACTGTTTAATCCCACTTTTTGATCCTACGTCAGAAATTAGCCTTGCTTAATTTGTGGAATTTTTTAAACTAAATTTAAAAAGTATGTTCGTATTATTTTGTTCACCATTGTAATTTGTATTTTGATATATTTTTATATATAATAATAATAATTTTTATTATTGTTTTGCTTTTCTGAAGAATATTGTAACTTTTGTAAATTATCTCTATGTATTTAATTATGTAAACATTATGATACTTAAATGTAATGTATAATATTGGAATATACAGAATTTCATGTTGCAAACACTTAGGTTTTCTATTTGATAGATTTCATTAATCATCAATTAATTCGTATGAAGATTGATTTTACGGGAATGTTTCTTTTTACTTCGCTTGCAATTATTTTAATATTGCGAACTTTACGACATTCGAACACACAATGTTTTAGTTTAATTCTACGATGCATGCAAAAATCTAATTGTGTCAACAAAATTTATAATAAATATAATTTTGAACACTGACTCCATTAATTTAAATAATTGCATAGTTATGGTGAATTATATTTTGCTTGCGTTGAAATAAAAAAAATAATATAATTAGACAGACTCATAATACGAAATTTATTTATTTTTAATGTTATAACAGTATTAAGTTGTATTGATAAGCCTAAAATAAAATGTACATTAAATTAAAAATTCAAGATTGAATATGCATTAATTATAAGGACTTTAAATAAATGTGTGTTTAATTAATGTACTAATGAATTAACAAAATATTCAAAATTAAAACTAAATTTAATACAAAAACTAAATGTTTCAATAAATTACTCTTACAGCATGTTAAATGATTCATCTGTAAAAGAATTTACCTCAGTCGCCAAATCTACTAGACGAAAAAAAGACCTTACGAGAACAAAGCCAACACATTCTTTCCAAAGCATTTCATCTCTAAAATACTAAACCAACTTGACAAACATGGTGGAAAATTTTCTATTACCTGCAGGGGAGATTATTTACATTTGGATACAGCTGCATTACCAACGGCTGTAATCCTATACTCGCCTTATTGTGCATCTTAAACTCCAGCAAGAGAAAGAAATTCTGACAGCCAAGATTTTGTGTTCCAGAAGTGTGCAGAACTTTACTTAGAATGTTTGTGATGAATTATTCATAAGATTCTATGTGCTTAGCCTTCGCGTTAGATTACCAGAATCAAATTTACTGTTCGTCAATGTTTTCTCTTCTAATACAGTGTACCGTGTTGCGAAATTTATTGGAAACAAGACATCCCTTTACGGTTTTGGAATAGCACTTTTTTTTACTCCTTTGTTCACACAAATGGCTTTTCAAATGATGTTACTGTAAAGAAAGTGTTTCATTGGGAATCTTTATTTAAATATGTGTTGATGTACACCGAATGCATTGTCAATGCTATTGTTTCAATGCGACCTGTAAAAGCCTTGCATTTGGAGTAATGGGAGATGTAACGATAAACTCGTAAATACAAATGCCTTTGTTTGAAGTTGTAGAATTGTAACCGAGTTTTAGAGGGAGAAATCTTTTATTTTCGCTCATATACATTCACATACATATTAAGCAATACACAAAACAATTATAATAGACTCTGTAGATTTTAATGAACTGTTTATATGAACTGGGTTTAATGAACCATTGTATTATTTTAAATCATAAAAATGACAATGCCTTAATATTCTTCAGAATTATATCCAGATCTCGATAACTTTTTCTTGAGAAATTATGCAGCTTTGAATTTAAATGAAATGGAATGAATCTTTGATATTTTATATAGAAATATTTTATGATGCAAAGCTATTTTCATAAATATGCATTTATCTTGAAGCATTGTTTTTTCAGTCAATTAATCTTTCTTGCATCATGAAATGTTTGCTGAACAATTATAATGTTGAATATTTTCTTTTGTTTTATTATTCATAGATTCTCAATTGTGGGTGTACTTGCACATGTAAATAAATTTTCTCTTGAATATTCAAATTGCACTGAGTCAATATTTCAAGTGAATTATGTAAGTCTGTTATTTAATAGTTATCATTGAATTTTTCATCGTAAAAAAATACCTCTTTATATTATTCAGTTATTATTTTAGTTATCAGAAAAAAGATGGCAAACTCATACTATAAATAAAAGCTTTTCATTGTTTATTAAACAATGTAAACAATTCCCCCCCCTATTGTTTAAGAAATCTTTCAATAAATGATTCAATATGTACGAGGCGTTTTCAGGAACTACACACCGTTTCGTTCTACTACAACCACAGAGATAGAATCGTTCAAATCTTGCACACAACTGTCTCTGGTTAATTATCAGAACAGTGACTTCATCAACCCGTTTAAGACCATGATCACAGATATGTGATCACGCGCGTTTCTTCCTCCAGGGCCCACGGTATCCTACATGTGATTCTACTTTTCCTGCTCTAAGGCCCATGATCACACCGGTGTGATTTGAGTTTGGAACGTTTTTATATTAATTTTGCAATGCACTAATAGGCGGGTAAAGTCCGATTCGTTTCGAATAATGCTTCATAAAACTTTGAGCTTCAATTTGTGCTTTCGGTTTCGAGTTTTTTTAAATTTGATCCGGAATATTTATGAATGTAAACAACTGCACATGTTTAACTCTTTCGAGATAATCGGGTATTTAAAGGTTCCTGATTTATTGTGGTCTGGATATCTGTTTATTTTTTGACTGATTTGAAAAATTATTAGTTTATTGGGCATCAGACATTCGTTTTAATAATTTCAATGTTTATTTTATTTTTGTTTATTTTTTTTTATTTTGTTCAGTATTACAAGACAACAATTTTTATTCTGAAACACGTTTAAAAAGCAGATATTCATAAAAAAAACCCGCGAATTTTAATGAAAAAGAATGGTTTGTTATTACTGTGATTCCTTTTTAATTCAGTAAGAACGTTTAATTCAGTTTCGTTGTGGTCGCTACCAGAGTTGTCATAACCATAAGAAGAGAAAATAGAATACTAATGTGATACTAAGAAAGCTGCAAAGATTAATTAAAAATGAAAAAAAAAAGATATTTTAGCTGTTTTATAGAAAATTGTATGAGTTCAAGCCTGAACAAGTTAATGGGCGAATGAATTTATTGTTTGGGATTTGCCTGATAATATATTATATAAGTTTTGCGCCTATTTTATTGTATTATAATCATCAAGGTCAAAAGAGTTAAAAGGTTTTTTTATCAAAATGAAATCCTTTTCTGTAAAATTTGCAATTTTTAAAATATAGCGAAAAATTTTATGTACTGTTTATTCACATATTATCAATGTAGTAAATTGTAAATTTTAGCACAATTGATTGCATTAAAGACTTTATATGAATTTTTAAATGAAATTAGGCTTAACAGTGAAATTCGCCCAGTCCCATGCATGCATATACTCTCGGAACGAGCGGGCCTGCGTAAACGGTTCTTTCTTCTTTCGCCAGTCCTGAAGGATTAAAGACGAATTGTGTTGTTTTTACACGTATGTTTAAGACGAATGCTGATCCCACCGACTGTGAAGTGCGTTCTGTACCCATTTTGTGAACGTAGCAATCTTAAGCCAGTTGAAATTCATCCTCAATTTGTAGAGAGTTATAGTGAAAATATAGTGGATGTGATGAAATATTGAGAAAATGGGTTCGACTATTCAATGATGGGTTAGTCAATGTTCATGACGAAGTATGGAGTCGATGGCTTTCTGTTGCTATTAATGGTTTGGTTGAAAAAGTAAATGAGAAAATTTGTAAGAGCAGAGGGCTCACAATAAGATTGCTTTTTAATGAGTTTTCATAAATTTACAAAAAAGTTCACAGGTGACACTATTCTGCAAAGATGTACAGACAAGTGTTGTTGTTGTTGCTTCTAATGCCACCTGTCTGACGGTGTCAGATTGAGGCTCTCGAAATTCATCGTGGCAAGGGGCTAGATGTACGCCTGTCGTTAGCGTTTTTAAGCTTGAGCACCAGTCAGATGACAGTACGATTTGGCTCGAATCGTACACGATAGATGGCGACACCTCCTATCTCCACCTCCACAATTTAGGCATAGAACTAGAGGGGAGGGAAATATTCTCCAGCCTGCCACCTGCACCTGTGGTTTCTGCTACGACCGCCCACAAGACTTTCGGACCCACTGATTTAACAAGCACGTAGACAAACAAGTTGATTTCTCGATATGGAAAAAAAACATGTGGAAAATGGCGGTAACTAGATAGTTTTCGATGTGCTTTTTCATGTAAAAATTAATTTTGTTTTTAAAAAAGATTTTTATGCAAAAGTTTTTCCAAAATTGGACTTAAAACCCCGAGATTCCTCGTAGTTGTCATCATATTTTATCAACTAGTCTGTGAATGAGATAGCAATTTTTTGAAATAGATGTATGAAAATCCATTGACTTACAACGACTGGAACTTATTAAAACAGTAACTGATATTAATATTCCTAATCTTATAAGTATGAAATAGCGAAAATTAAATGTGAAGTGCTATTATGGCAATTTTTTTAAAATTTATATTCATATATATTCTTTGTTAAAAAATATACCAGCATTATTTATTTTTGAAACATTAGTTTTAATACCCTTTAATTTATAAGTTTTTTTTTATTTTAGAGAGATACTTTTATTTTACTATATCAGAGTGCTAATAATCAAATATATTGTTCAAAACTGAAAAGTTAATACTTTAACGGAATTTAAGACAATGTAACTATATTGTGAATGATATATAATGGAAACATAATGTGTAGGCAGATTATAGTTAACATAATTAAATATATGTTTTAACCATATGAACTCATTAATAAACATCCATAATATTACTGAATATTCCTGTGTCCTACAAAAGCAATAAAAAAAACAATTTTGAAAATATCTTTATTGAAAACATTATTCTGTAGCCATTTGTATTAAATTTTATAAAAAATTGATATAACCGTAAATTTCTTGAAACTGAATGCTTAAAAAGCAATTAAAATAACTATAAGATTTAAATACAGTTTATTTAATGTATTATGTGTTCAATTATGTGTTTGATTCCAAAGTACTGAAGAAAAGAATGTCTGGAGCTCCATTTTTCCTACTTCAGTCTGATCCCATTAGCTTCTGCAAAATAATCTTGTGGTGCATAAAATCTATCAAGAAAATAAAAAAATAACAAGAAATAATAAAAAAATAGCTAGAAATAATTTTAAAAAATACACAAATGAATAAAACAAAATGTAAAAAGTCTGAAATTTGAAATAAAAATAAATGAAGGAAATAATGGTAAAATCATATATATCAAATTCTTAAGTCAAACATAAAAAATAAAGCAAATTAAACAAAATATTATAAAAATGCATTTATAAAATAAACAAAATAAAAAGTTATATAAATTGCAACACAATCACAAATTAAAAAATTTAAAAAAACTCAGATTAATTTGCCTTAATTACAAGTTAAATACAAAAATAAATAAGTAATGTGAAAAATATTTTCACTGATTACCTATATTTTACTACGATTACTAAAGTGAACTAAGAATTGAACGATTTAGTGAAGTAGGTGAGATGTAGTGTGTTTATTTAACGTAAATAATTTCATTGCTCACAATTTATTGTTTATTCATTTACTTTAGACACTCAACCAAACTGAAACACACACAGACACAGGCACACACACATCGCGCAAACATATACACACAGTCAGATATTTCTATTAAAATTCACTTGTGAAAGGTTTTCCTTAAACTCATTTTAGTCCACAAACCTCCAGGACATTTCATGACTTTTAATTATTTTTCTTTAAAAAAATATAAAACATAAATTTAGTAATTATAAAACTATCAGATCCTAAATTTGTATGACGTACAAAATTTTAAAAATCCGTAATTTTTAAGCAATTTTTTCAATCTTCGTACATATTACGGATAATATTTTTTTTTACACACGGAAAAAAAGTTTCGTGCGATTACCTTCATAAATGACGAAGTTATTTAATGTTTTAGTAAAAATTTGGACTGATTTTTAAAAATTCTTAAAACAAATTTGGGGAATTTTATTTTTTAAATGACTGGATCTAAAAGAGAAAGGTTTGAAGTTATTTAGTGTAGAATATCGTTTTTAATAACACGAAAACAAATTCATACGCAACAATTTAGAAATAATTTGCATAAAAACGCATCAGTTTTTAACCCTTTTTTAAAAAATTCTTAAAAAAATAGAAAATATCATTATTTTGCAAAAAGAATTATACCATATTATGCGAAATAAATGATCTTTCCGATTCTGTAATTATTTTTTGTCTAATTTCAACAATAAAAATTAGATGGCAATTTTAAGATGGTGGAAA
>BMAO01008188.1:0-33364 GCA_019973975.1 Trichonephila clavata
TTTTTTTTTTTTGGAACTGCTATACCGATTTTACATATCAAGCAAATAGGCTTGGAAGCATTTTGATTTGTAAACAAGTATTGTGTTCTTCCCTGACAATTTTAAAATTCACGTGCTGAAATATCCTCTTCATAATTTTTGTTCAATGTCAAAGGTTTACTCATAAACATATTGAAAATAAAAAAATTTTAAACAACTACACAGAACGCTAAAATCTAAAAACAGTTTTAGAAAAGGAAAAAAGCTTAAAGTGTCTTCCTAAACAGAGTTTAAAATAAACTGAGTCTGACAGCTAGAAACAATGTGCCAATGTTACGCTACAAATTTTCTAGGTTCCGAATCCAGCATTCTGATTAGTCATAGAAGCATGCTTTCACTCCCTCTGCTTTATAAAGTGGCTACTTTGCGCAGAAAGAATTAGTTCTACCATATCAACAACTGCTCTCCTAATATATTGCAGAATTACTTCTTGACATTCCAGATATCGTAAATAGCCAACACCTTCGGAAAAACATTTTTATCTGACATCAACGCTGACAGCCAATAGCTATAAACACTAAACTTCAACACTGCAAGGGGAAGCTGAAATTCTAGTGGAAATCCGAGATGTTTAAAATTAACCTTCCCCGAGAGTGACTTTTGGGCAGATTCGATCGTCCGAGAGATAGAGAATTTATTTCTTTTTAGTTTCCCGTTACTCAACATTTTTTCTCGGGACGTTACAATACTGTGGAATTGTAAGCTTTGGAGCATGATCTCATTTATGGCGCTGCACTGAAGAAAAGAAAAAATGTTGCATACACCTTTAAAATTCTCACACTGAAAATTTCTGCTTTTTACATATTCTCTGCATGATAATTTTCTATTGTAATAAATTCAGTAATATTTTTATAACATTTTTGTAATTTTTCAATAAGTCTTCGCGTGCCACAGTTACGACTCCCGCGTGCCACAATGTGGCACGCGTGCCGCGGGTTGGCCACCCTGGTCTAGAGAGTAAAATGTCAAATCAGGTGTCATCCTCCTCAATTCATCGTGATTTAAAATTACGAAGTTCGTCACCTCTATACCCCTCACGTTGTTTCGAAGTGCGATATTAACAAAACAAAAGAGAGACCAGCCAACGAAATTCAATCAGAAATCAACGAAAAATCTATTTGTTAACTTTTTTTATAATATTAGTTTCTGTTCACATCTATATTTTTTTATTGCAGAGAGCGTAATTACTGTTGGATATTGATTAGGTTTGCTTTAAAACGTTTCTAGCCTTCTGTAATAATTTTTAAAAATATTTTTCAAAAATTGAATTTTACAATGTATAAAGGTACTTTCCCTCCTTACGTGTTTTTAAAAAAAAACTATATTTGGGGGGGGGGGGAATGAAAATTTTAAAAAACGATGAGTTTAATTAATGATTTTAAAAACATTCATTTTTTAAGAAAGCAACTTAAAAAAGAACCAGCAAAAAAGTAAACGAAAAAATTCATATTTTTTAAATGTAATATATATATATATGTACTACTTCTATGGTCATTTTGCTTTTTTGACCTTTTATCTCGCTATAATCTTACATGAAGTTTTTTCACACACCGTCGAATAGTTATAAAAATAGACTTCTAATAGAAGCATGACTTCGATATAATTTCTTATTATTTTTCATACAATAATATTTTCATTAAATTTCTCACAAATAAATTGCGTGGAAAAACTTAATAAAAGTGTAATAATGATAATATTTGATGTACAGCATAGAGAGATACATAATAGCAATTATTTTTCAGTATTGATTAAAATGTCTATTTTTATGCTATTAATACTTTACAAAAATTCAAAAAAAAAAAAAAAATTATGAATCCGTTTACATTAAAAATATTTTGCGTTGTAATATAATTAAAATATTCGTTTTAATCAAGATATAGAGTTAAAAAATATCTAGCCAAAAAGAATAAAACAGGGAAAAAGAAATCAGAAGAATGGTTCCCACGTTTTTTAACAAGCTAATTAAGGCGCGTTTGTGTTCAAGAGTCGGTGTCGTAAATAGCCCCCTCCCCCCATGTGAATCATGAGATGAGTGAGAAGTTTCAAAGGAGTGGTCCTAAGATTCCTTCCCTCTTCCTGGTCTAGGAGGATCCAATTATCATATTGTAGAACCACACTTTCCTCTCTTTCATAGCAATCCTCCAAATAAAATATCAGAAAAGTTAATTTGAACAGAGACATGATAGAAAAATCAAAAGTATGAAAAAGCATTCACTTTGAAATAAAGGTAAATAGTGAAAGAGAAAAAAAGAACGACAAATTAAATTTACATTCAACCATTATTTTGATTATTTTTTTTTTTAATAGAAAGGACTGAGATTATTGGAGTAATCCAATATCATCCATTTTCAGTTTTCATGTCCTTAATTTAAAGTTACTGAGTTACACACAGCAAAGATTTTTGTCACTTTCTTCTAGTAAACTAAGGTAGTGATTTTTCTCTTTTGTGAGCATAATTTGTCCAGGCACAGAATGTTCAATAATACATTAAATTTGAAATAGTATATGGCTGTGGAAATTATCTAAAATCTGAACTTTAAAATAACTTTAGTAATAAGTTTTAAAATTCTAATTAATCCTGAATTGCACCCAATTTATTAAAATGCTTTTAAAATTTCAGAAAGACAGTAGTGTTTTAAAAAAGAAATTTAAAAAATTTCATTCACATATTTGTTTAAATAAAATAAAAGAAACTGAATACACAAAGAAGAATAACATTTCAGTCAACACTGAAATTCTAAAAATCACAGCTTCCTGTTGTGAATGTGTGGTGGTGTGGAATTTAGGAGAATGAAATGTTATCTAATTAAATCCTCCACATAAAAAGTATACAAAGATAGCATGTCAAGTAAATGAGATTTTATACATATATTGATAGAAATTTTATACATATGAAACAATTTTTAAAAAAATTATTCAACGCACACACAACAGTAAATTATAACATCAAATACTTCCTCACTAAATTTTATATATATATTGAAATAAAAAATAGTTAAGGGAATAGTGAGCAAATATTATTCCTTCCTATCAAATAATGCCATTTCAAAATGAATAGCTGCTTCAATATAAAGATTTTGAAGTATACATATAGATTTTTTTACAAATAAATTATTTTATTATAGTTACACTGTGGTGTGGAGGTAGTATGTTGGTCAAGAAATATTTATACCAAAATAAACAATTTTTGTTTTATTTTTTAATAATGGTATGTTTTTAATACTTATATAAAGAACAAATTAAAATTCAGTATTCATTTTTTAAAAAAATAATAAATCTGCAACCCTTTTAAATTATTTTGAAGTACCTTCACAATATAAAAAGAATGAAAATTTTTCAGAGCATCTTTTTCTATTATGATCATATTTAAGTCAAGGCAGTTTTGTTACAAAAGCTGCTGAATTGTTCATGGTGCTAAATACTGGCTAAGTTGCAGCCTTAGTGCCAGGAAGAAAAAATGGGGAACTCTCACAGTTTTAAACATTTGAACAATTATAACTTCAGGTTCTTATTAAAATATGCAGTTATATTTCCATCTACCTCTGAAATTGGCACATCTTATTGGACTAAGTGAAGGCATTTCTGGACAGTGTAGCATTGATAATTAAAAAAATATATGCTATAAATTTGGGACTAAAACAGAGTAGTAAAAAATTGAAGCAAGCACTGAACATTCCGAACAGTAACGGAAAATTTGGGATAATGTACAATCAAGTTCAAAGGAAATTATTAAAGGAATTAAACATGAGAAAGAAAAAATGTATTAATCCTTCTTTTTAACAACCCCCCAAATTAAAAAAAAGAAGAAGAAGAAAAACTTATACATTTTTCTTCATTGAAGTAAAATTTTCAGGAAAATCAAACTCATTTTTTAAAACAAATATTTAATTTGTATACCTCAATACATCAAATTCAAATTTTTATTTCAAGAAATTGTAATTCAATGAAAGAAAACAGCCACTGTCATGTAATAATATATTCTTATTATTAGAAACCTTATTTTTTTAAAAAAAGAATTCTGTAAGAAAAAAAAATTTTTTTTTTCAAAACCTATAAACAAAACCTTGTTTTTACTGGAATATGTGTTCCAAGCAAAATATACATTAAGGTATTTTGAAAATTTATCATTATTTTCCTGCCATTAATAATTAATTTTGAAGTACTGAAAACTCATTTTAAAATTATCTCTACTCAATAAAGCTAAAAAAATAATAATACTATTTCATGAAATTTACTTAAAAATTTTTTTTTAAAAAAAGTACATTAATACTACTGATGATTGAAATGATTATAATACTATACTTTTTAATAATTTTTAAAAAATGTTTTCAGTTTTATACTACAGAATTTTAAGTTTAATCACATGTTTTAAGCATAGCTGAAATATGAATCTTATTGTGAACAATGGTTATAATGAATTTTGAGCAAAGTAAGAACAGAACTGAAAAATAAATTATCCCCTTTATATATTAGCTAAATCACAATATAAACATAATTTTGGACTGTTTTTTAACTGAAAAATTATATGGAATTCAAGTCAATTTTTGTTAAGCATAAGCTGAAAATAATTTTAATTCTAAACAGTATTTAAAAGGCAATGCATGTAATTCCTACCATTTTATAACAGTCAATATGATATAGATAAATATAAAACACAATTTTCTTCCTTTAGCAATAATATATATATATATATCAATATTTTTCTAGTTATGTTTCTTAGAATCTGTTTTCTATCATTTAGCTTTGTGGGTAGTATAATTTTGTCTTATTATTTTTTTTCATTTTATTATACTATATATATATATATAAGAATATTGCTCTAAATGAAAATATGATTTAATTTCAGCTGCAAAAGTTAAAAGGATTTTGTAACAATAATCCTCAAGTGTCTGTTTAGAAAAAATTTGCTAAACCTGATTCAAATGTTATAAGGATTAATAAAAATTTACTAAAAATTGCAATAAATCAAAAATATATCAATAAACTAAAATATTTTACTCTTCTATTTTAAGTCTACAATATAGTTACAGTTCTACATTTGTTTTTCCAGTTTCACTTAATATTTTTAAAAATTTAATCTTAATTCTTATTTTATAAACATACTATATTTCTAATGTGAACTTGTATACAACAAATAAACAATGAAAACATATTTATATCTTAAAATTCAAACAAAAATTGAAAAAACATTGAAATTGTTCAGTAGTAAAGTTATAAACAATAAACGCACAATATTTATAATAGGTTATTAGATTCACACATACTGAAACGCACACTCAACACAGCATATCCAAAAAATATAATACATTGCACTTTTTTTTGTAATTATGTTGAAAGTAGCCAATAATTCATAGAGAACCAAATATAGCAACCCCAAAACAGAGGAATTTGAATTCCAAGGCTGTAAAAAATAGGAATAGATGCTGCCAACGAAATTGCGCATTACACGTCCGGCCTTGTTTGTTCTTTTATCTATCAGACTTTAGAACAAGGTACCTTTGGTTCTGTAAGCACTTAACAATATTGACAGTTAAAAAGAACCCTTAAGACTAGACATATAATGCTCAATTTCGTTGGAAGCACTCAAATCTTTAATCTGCAAACTAGGGTGGGTTACTTTGATATTTTTGGCCTCTTTTTGAAAATCACCAAGATCATCGCTATTTTAATGGGGTTGATTTATCACTAGAGGGCGCTGCGATCGTGACTATAATCACGTGATTAACAACATGCGATCATGTAAGCAAATAACAGTTGATCGTATGACATTTGTGGTTGTGTGCAACTTTCAAATTTGCAAACATTATTTTTTTTTATATTCTTTAAATTTTTTTTGTACTTAAAATATTTTTAATATATTTTCTGCTATTTTAGTTTAATAAAAGGGACTAAATATATGTAGTTTTAGTTTATAGTATTAGATTTAAGTGTTAAGTTTATTCTTCAATCATTTATACTTCACTTTTAGCTGTGGCGTGCCAAACCAATCTACCAATATGATTCAGCGTGCCACACAATAAGACATTTTTGAAACAATTCGATTCCCACGATAATGCATGCAGAATTAGAGAATAGAAGTCAATAATATAGATTTACAGTTTTATTACATATTAGTTTAGCATCATTTAAAGATATTAACGAACAAACAAATAAATAACATAAAATATAACTATTTCTTCAACAAAAATATAAAAAAATTAAATTGTGCATATATTATGTACTTTTAAGCATATTTTTTTAAAATAAGAAATAGACAATATAAAATATAACTTCCATGCATTATAGTTAAATAAAAAGATAAATAAAATTTTAGTGTGAAACTAGTGCTCCTCACTCAACGTTCATATCGCAAAATTAGGAGTATAAAGTGTGACTTTCAATTGGACACGATTCTGAGTATTCAATAGTTAAAAAAAAAATTTGGATTCGAAATATTTTTCATATGAGAGAAGATTTTTTCTCTTGATGTGTGCAGAATCAAAAGCGAAAAACAAAGCGAATGGAATTTTTTCTCTTCAAACTATTAAATCTCTCTAGCAATGGCATTCGATAATTTACAAAATGGTTCTCTAAATTTATCTTTAGAATAATCTTTCAGATCTTTTCGGGATTCCGTACATGTCCATAATTCTGAAGAAGTTTGTCAAATAAGATTCATTACAAATTTATCAACTTCCATCGACTCAAAAATTGACAAATTTGTTCTGTAGTGCAGAATGCCACTGAGAATTATACCGCGTGCCACATGTGGCACGCATGTCATAGATTGCCGACCCCTGTTCTAAACACTAATACTTGTGTCTGAGTGATGTGAAGACCTTTCAGGATTTATAAAGCGAATTATATTTGCTGTCTCTGTCATTTCAAATATCGTTTTTAAGCAAAAAATTTTCATTGCTCCTGAAGAATTGTCCTGCTGTTTGAGAGCATAAAATTCTGGAACCCCGATTGACGTAACAATAAAATTTTTACATTTTAAAATGTGTCATGTTTCAGAGCATATGGATACATACATTCGTTTGCAAAGGTATTTATTAGCAAATTTGTGACATTGATTGTATTCTTTTATATAGAAACTTCTTGTAATTATGAAAAAATAACCTGGGAATTTAACTGTTATTTTCTAAAATTTATATAAAGTTTCCTTTTTACTGTTCTTGAAAATCCATTTTAGTATTATTGTTTCGATATCAAAGTTTTTAATGTTAATTATTTTTTTATTTTTTAAAATTGTATGGAAATATTTGTTTGGTCTACATCTATTGGACAATTTGTATGCAATTCAATAACTCATAAGAAATAATTTTTAATAAAGAATAATCCAATAAATTTAATCCTTATTTCTAAAAATTATGTATTAATAGGATTCCTTTCTTTAACTTAATAGTATAAGAGTATTTTCTTTTTTAAACTTTAAAGACAGTCTACAGAGAAATTTCTAAAAGAAATTTCAAACCTTTGTAAATGATAATTGCTAAGTAAGGTCAGATAATCAAAGCTAGCAAATGTGGTATTTCATTACAGTTTTATCATGTATTTTGAAAGATATTACTATGTCTTGGGAATTTTTATAAAACAGTTGTTTAAAAAATCAATATACAATAACGTTTCAATTTTAAATATCAATATTAATGCAAATAAAGATTGAAACTGACAAAAAGAAATACTCTTTTGGAATACATCTTAGAAAAAATACTCTTCATAAGTACATAATGAAGCAATGTCACCGATAGTCTTTCAATAGAATATGAAAAATGCATTTTTTAAATTGCAATGAATTTCTTAGTGAAAAAATAAAATTTTCACATGCTTCACTTGTATTATAATCACGTAATATTAAAATTAAACGTTGATAAATGATGCATGTTAAATAATTGTAATTACTAAAATAAACTAGCTAACAAAAATTTTGTATGCTCCTATATGTAAAAATTTTCACGAAAATAATTTAACATGTTTCAAACAATTTCTAAAATTTTCCCCATATTTTAGTGTGATTCATTTTTTTTTCCAAGGAGACAATAATTTATATGCAAAAATTCAAACATTTGTAGGTGATAATTACTAAGACTAAAAGTGCTGAATGTTAGTATTTTATAACATATCTGTTATTGTGAAGTTAACATATTTATCTAGTTCAAATTCAATTGTTTGTGGGCTGCATCTACCCGATACTGGGTGCTTTTGGTTTTCTTAAAGTAGTTCCAGAGAAGTCATATAAAAAGGCTTTATTCACACTGCGAGACAGTAGAGCAAAAGACCTCACCCTCTGCCTGCACAAGTTCGGAGTGGTTTATATCATAGGGGTGGGGCGTGACGTCACTCCACCCCAGCACCGTTCAAAGTACGGCTATTTTCACAACAATATCTTTAAAACAGTGTTTCTTAACCTTTTTGGCACAATGGACCACTTTAAAAATTTTAAATATGTCACGGACCCCTCTGTGAAAAAAATTTCTTAAACATCGTTTATTACAAAATATATTCTGTATTATTATTTAATTATTTTAATATTTTTATTTCAATAGTATAAAAAATTTGAAGAAATTAAAATTTTTAATATGCCTTCTGTTGCTGCTTTCCCTTGATTAACAGATTGAATTGAGGGATGGTTTTCGTCAAAGCGACGCGCATATCATGTTCGACATTCAGCCGATTTCGATGTTTTGTTTTTATTGTGACAAGTGTGGAAAATTCCGCTTCGCAAAGATATACTGTAGCAAAAGGAATAATGGCTGCCATAGCTAGTTTTACAAGCAATGGGTAGGCTTCTCTTAAAGAAGACCAAAACTCTCCAAGAGTTTTTGAATCGAAATCCATTTTTAACAAGGACTTTGTTTTTAAATCAATTAGCTCTTCTTTGGCAAGGTTCATGTCATCGATACAGTCAATATCACAAAGAAAAGGATTACGAATCCACAACTCATCTTTTATATTTATTCCATCCGAATTGAAATATTTTTCAAATGAAACTTGATGTACTTCCAAGTGTTCACAGATTTCATTTTTCAAGTTATTCAATAACAAACTATCTTGCCGAGATCCATTTTCAAAAAAGCACTTCGTCCAACATTTGAAAGTTTGCATATATCCCATTTTGAATTCTAATTTTCCAAAGTGACATTTTCAATAAAAATGCCTGTAGTTTCTCAGTGGCATCCATAATTGTTGTATCAGGCCCTTGAATTGAAAGACATATATCGTTCATGTGGTTAAAAATGTCTGCCAGGTAAGCCAATTTACATTTAAAATCTTTTTTCTTGAAATATTCGAAGAGTGAGTTATCTTTTTCTTCTAAAAAAAGTTATGCTTCTGTCTTCAACATGAAAATTCGTTTCAAAACGTTCCTTCGTGACAGCCAGCGCACTTCCGTGTGTTACAGAAGTACCTCATGTTCTGCGTTCATTTCTTGACACAGTGTTTTAAAAAGACGATGATTAAGAGCTCTACTTCTAATAAAATTCACAGTTTTAATAACTATTGACAATACTTCTTTTAAGCTGGTTGGAAGAGTTTTTGTAGCCAGTGCATGTCTATGTAAAATACAATGTGTAACAATAACATTAGGAGAATCTTTTTTTACCAAATGGCCAAAACCAGATTTATTGCCAAGCATCACAGGTGCTCCATCCGTACAAAGTGAATGAAGTTTTTGTTTCCAGTCGAAGTCGTGTTTGGAAAAGAAAACATTTAAAATCGCTAAAACATCAACTGCCTTTGTAGTTTGCAAAAGAGGCTCAAAAAATAAGAATTCTTCTTTGATAGTATCAGCAAACACGTAACGAACAAAAACAGGAAGTTGACTACAATTCGAGATGTCTGTAGTTTCATCCAGTTGCATACTAAAGGGAAATGGAGATGCTTTCAATTCATTGATGATCTGTTTCAAGATATTGCAAGAAATTTCAACTATTCTTGAATGGATCACATCCTTAGACAATGGAATAGCCTCAAGTTTTTTTCTATATTCCAGTCCACAAACTAATTCAAACATTTCTAGCGCACATGGCTTAATTAATGTCTCTCCAATAGTATGCGGTTTCTTACTTTTGGCAATACGATATGCATCTCTGAAAGATGCCTCAACCAAAGGTTTTTGTGGAATACCAAATCCAAGTTTGGTTAATGTTCCAGATTTCGAAAACTGGGCTTTCTTCTTTGTAAAAAATTCTAGATCTTTAGATGCATTTTCAGGATGAAAAGATTTGTGATGCTCTATCAATTTTGCCGGTTTCATACTGGCGTTTGCCAAAACTTTTCCATACAGAACGCATTGTGTCTTTTCAACACCGTCCGATTCCTTCATGCAGCAGAATCCATAATTTTCATCATACTTCCTTTTTTTGGACATTTTGGGCTACAAAAAATATCAAATAATCAAATGAAACATTAAGAACAAACATTAAGACACAAAAAAACGCTTGAAAAAGCGGCAAGGAATCTAAAAA
This sequence comes from Trichonephila clavata, assembly GCA_019973975.1. Classification (NCBI taxonomy): domain Eukaryota; kingdom Metazoa; phylum Arthropoda; class Arachnida; order Araneae; family Nephilidae; genus Trichonephila; species Trichonephila clavata. The sequence goes on from BMAO01008188.1 coordinate 10,488, forward strand.
ATATGCTACTCACAAACAGATAAAAGACAGAAATAAATGTACGTCTTACCTCCAGGGCAGATCCAAAGGAAATAAAATCGTGAATCAAGTTTAAAATTATACCTCTATTTAGAACTCAAACAAATTATCGACCAATGAAAAGGCTAAAACAAAAGAGAAATAAATGAGCATGCGCTAAGAAGCGCCTCAAATTCTCTTCTCCGGAGGAGCGGAAAAAGAAACAGGGTTGCTATACAGAGCACGCTAAGGATGAAGTAGTTACCACTGCTGGCTAAATATTGATGAAAACATTTTAAAAATTAGGATCAGTCGGCGAACCCCCAAAATATGACCCATGGACACCCAAGGGGTCCATGAACCACAGGTTAAGAAACCCTGCTTTAAAAGCTTCATAATGTATTCGTACAAATCATACTACACTCATGTCCATAAATTAAGGCTAATGAAGTTCAGGCAAAGAAAGAGACAGAAGTAAAACAAATTTGACTTATTTGTAAGGTCTATTTATTAAACAAAAGGTAAAGAGCAAAGAAGAGGATATATGTTTGACATAATTAATAAAAATTGCGATTTTTACTCAATGGAGCAAATTTCAAAAAAGAACCTATTTACAAAAAATAGTATAACATGGTTAGTATGATGGCTAATACGGAGTATGTCTCCCGGACGATGCAATACAAGCCTTGCAACGCCTACGCATGCTGAGTATCAAATTATCAATCTGATCTTGGGGAATATTACACCACTCATCAAGCAATGCCCTCCGAAGTTCCGGTAGACAGATAGTAGGGTGTTAACGGGCTGCAATTCGTCGGCCAAGCATATCCCACACATGCTCTATTGGATTCAAGTCCGGTGAGTATGCTGGCCAATCCATACGTGTGATATCCTCCGATTGAAGGCATTCGTCTACAATGTTTGTACGGTGAGGACGGGCGTTGTAATCCATAAACTGAAATTCAGCACCCATGGCGCCCCGAAACAAACGTACATGTTGTTCCAGAATGACATCCCGATAGAGACGTGGCCTGTCATTGTTACACTCTGAACATGCAGGCCAGTTCTGGAACCAAGAATAATTCTTTCCCAAACGAGCCATCCTGCACCACCGTAACGGTGTCGTTTAATGGTGTTCTCTTGGTGGTAACGGGTACCTGGCGCTCTCCATATGAGAGTCCGGCGAGAATCAGACTGCAAACTAAACCTAGACTCGTCAGAAAACATCACACAAGAACACTGTTGCGGTGTCCACAATGCATGCTGTCTACTCCAGGTTAATCGCAGGCTACAGTGAGTTGCGGTAAGGGGAACACATCTGACAGGCCTACGAGCATATAGACCGATGTGCCCTAAGCGTCTGTACACGGTCTGCCTTGAAGCTGTCGTACCGGTAGCTGAAGAGAGCTGACGAGACAGGTCTGATGCTGTTCTCCGTCTGTTTCTTTTGGCAGTAACTGCCAAATACCGGTCCTCATTCGGCGTTATAACTCGGGGGCGACCTGTGCTGTAACATCTACTCACATTACCATCATCTTGGAATCATTGCCAAAGCCTGGAGATGACTCTCTGGGCGATTCCAAGTTCCTAGGATACTTCCATCTGGGTACGTCCACATTCCAGTCGTCCGATAATTCTACCACGTAAAAAATCATTGAAATGCTTCCTTTGTGCCATAACTGCGGTTATTGCACTGAAAGGCTTTTAAAGCGCTTGTGAACAATTTTACTTCTTTGCCACCATTCCTTATATACCCCTGTCTTACACTCGGGTCATTGTGACGTACTATCCACGCCATCTGGTGGTTTCCTGTAATTTGCATATTCTTCTTCAAGATGTGTGTGATAATTCTACAGGTGAAATTTTTATTTTAGAGTTCAATTTCTGTGTGATTCTGAATTATCCTTAATTTATGAACATGAGTGTATTTTAAGGCCTCACAATGTACTAAACATTTCAAAAACAATTTTTTGACATTTTGTTGTCGCCCATATCATTGAGAAGCTTGCCACCAAAATATATTATTAAAGATTAAAATTATTATTAAACATCAGCAAGTTACCAAAGTTTATCATAAATAAACGGAGTTCCATTCTAATCAAAATAACAGTTTCTACTACTTATAAGTAATATAATTAAATAATTATATCATTAATTTACCAGGAAAATCCTAAATTTCAAGAAACTTTTCAGTTTTCCAAATTATACTTGAGCAAAATATTAAATTACTTCAAAGTTTTTTCAAAGAAATGCTAAACCAGTACTCATACCATTCCAAAATTTGGAACTTATGTATTAAACTGCCAAATAATTTTGCCAAGCAAAAACACATCAAGAACTTTAAAAAATCACATTATTATTATTACTGCGTTCAAACATGAGCAGGAACAGTTCCAGTTATTGACTATATATCGCAACAACATCCCACAGAATCAAATGTCTATACATAAAGCCATATTTGGTTTCATGATCCTAATTTTTAATAAATATACAATTGATCCAAGTACGCTAATTAAGTCAATATTTGTAAATAATGCAATGCAACAAATTTATTCAGGACTTATATAAGCAGGATAATATCAATATTCATGAGTCCTTTAGACTTTTATATTTATGTAAAAATAAATTTAATGATATAAAGCAAATCTAATCTATAATGATAAATCTGCTACAAATTGTGCAACTACCTATAAATGCTTATTTGTAATACATATTAAAAAAATTGTACATCTGTGGGATAGGTTTATACCACAGTCAAACTCTGAAAAACAAATGTTATGCTAATAGAAATACCACACAAATATATTACAATTATAATTTAATTATTTATTTTTTTTTGTAAAAGAATTATGGATTCAAAAATGACTTTTTTTATTTTGATCACATGTAAGATTGAGCAGGACTTTTATATTCCATAAATGGACATAAAAATATTCTAATATACACAGATTTTAATTAAAAAACTTTAATGCCTTAATTTATTATCATATTTGGAATTCAATTCTCGATCAATCATATCTTTTACCTAAAATAGCACAGCGAGTAAAGACTTTCAAAATGTTGCATAATTTTTTTACATGTAATTTTACAAATGGTAAATGATAATTTTGACTTCTAATGTTTGAAAATGGTACTTGATTCACATCATAAAGTATAAGCATTAAGCCACAAGAACCGCGCCGGTCTTTCTGTTGGTCATTGCGTGGCATTCATTTACAGTTATACATAGTTGGTAGAGATCGTCGATGATGTCTTGGGGTGGGGTGTCTGAGGGCATACCACGAATAACTGCCTTTAATTCCTTTTCGTCGTGCAACTGGTATGTGGAGGATTCAAGCTTCTCTTTGTTTATGAAGCTCCTAATGGTGTCGTAAGCTTCTGGGGTTTCGGGATACACCCTAAGTCCTTTTCCGACGACTCGGCCTCTCATCTTCTGTTTGGTGAGATCTTGTAAAGTTTTGAGAAGTTCCGAGGACTTTTGAATGTTGTCGATGGTTATTGGCGGTATTGGGCGAGCTGCAGTGAAATTTCCTCCGCTGGGTTGGCTGTTTTCTTCCATACCATTGGTGCCTGGGGTGTCGTCCTCGTTACTTTCGTCTTCCATGTTCTGGGGCAGATCCAGGGTGTTAAATTTGTTGGAAATGTCCAATTCGAAGGTTTTTGCTTTTTTCGTCGTCGTATCCTTAGGTGGGGTGGGGCTTCTTCCTTTCTTACGTCCTCTGACGGTTTTGAAGGCTTCTTCCTTTTTGGATGGTGTAGCGTCTTTGCTCGTCAATGGGCTCCAGTTTTGGTTGATGTTTGAGAAGAAGTTATTACCGCTCTCCATTTCTTCTTGGAAGAGTTTACGGTAAATGACTTGGCCTTCACCTATAAGAGCGTAGATTTGGGCGCAGTAGTCGGCCTTCTTCTGTTCATCCGCAAAGTGGTAGCGTTCGATGTTTTTAATTAAGTCTTTCATGTCGAAGCAGACGTTCATATAAACTACCGCGTACGCGACACTGTGAATATTTGATTTGAGATAGTCTATTTTAGGAGGAGTAGGTTGAGGGGATAACGATCTGCTTGCTTCGTCTTCATCCGAGGCGTCTAAGATCATTTCCGTGTCCAAGTTCATTTCTGTTTCCTAGTCAGAATCTGAACAATCCATTTTCGGATCGGGTAGGAGTTCTGGTTGGTGGAGGGAAAACCTCTCCAGTAGAAAGAGCGAGAGTTCTCAAGCGAAGAACCGATGGGAGAAATTCTACGGGTGGTACCGGGAAAGCTCAAGGGGCTTGTGAGTGGCTGGAGAACGCGTGTGTTCCAATCTGATCCGGTCAGTGAAGAAAACAAGCGACGTGGGTTCAGTACAGAGTAGGTGCGCTGAGTGCGAGTTGCCTGAAAATCAAAGGTTTTTGAACTACTTTGGGTGTAAACGGCGCCTGCCAATCGGGTTGCAGCCTCTCGGAGGTGGGAGGGGCGTCTGGGTGTGAAAGTTGGAAGTAGAATTCGCAAGTAAAGTACTTAGCAGAGGATGCTTCTAGGTCTATTTAGGAGAGGGTTCAGGGATATTTTTTCCATTCTTTGGATTGCTCTATTGTCTTGGGTGTCAATATTATTAAAAAAATTTGATGGCGATCTTTTTGATAACCTCTCTGAGGGCTTTAAGGCTTAGAGCAAATCTGATGTCTTCGTTTTGGATGTACCAATCTGCTTTAGTGACGGTACGGATAATTATATTTTGAGCTCTTTCGATGATGTAATATATGAGAATATGAAATTATATATTGTTCATAAAATTAAACAAGCTAAATATTATTCGATAGTTTTTGATTGCACCCCTGATGCCAACAAGATCGAACAAATAACATTTATGGTAAGGTACACATGCATTGAAAAATCTAATCCTAACGAAGTTATCGTTAAAACTAATGAGAGTTTTTTTTTGGCTTTCTTCCTGTTGAAAGATTAACTGGAAGAGAACTTTCAAATTTAATAGTTGAAAAAATTAAAAATTGGGCTAAATTTGCTAGATATGCGGGGGCAGGCCTACAATAACAAAGTGAATATGAAAGGCGAGAAATCAAGGGCTCAGTTTAAAATAAAAACGTTAAATCCACGAACAATCTATGTCCCTGTAGTAACCACTCTTTAAATCTGGTCGCTAATGACATGGTAAAAGCATCCTTAGAAGCCTACTTTTTTTAATATAGTTCAAAAAATTTATTTTTTTCCCATCAACTTTTCGTTGGGTTATATTATTAAAATGTATAAAGGGCATAAAACTTTAAAGCCACTTAGTGTAAAACAGCTGGGAAAGTTGAATAGAGGCTATTAAACCCTTAAGTTATCAATTGGGAGGTTTTTATGATGCTTAGTTTTTATAATAATGCTGAAATTGACAACTCTATAAGAGATGAGGCCTCTGGATTATTAAATTCTACTTAACAATTCAAGTTCCTATGGCCATCATTATTTGGTATAAAATCTTTAATTGCATTAAAATCCAATAAGAAAACTATTGCAAACAAAATATTACGATCTACCATCTACTATGGAACTCTCAAGAAATTTTAAAGATTATTTTAAGGCTGTGACTTTTGATAAAATGCACTGTGATGCAAAAGAACTGGCCGTCGAGATTGATATCTCTGCTAACTTTGAGGTGACGCAGCCACGTCACAGAGTTCGACGGAAAAATGTAAATTTTAATTATGAAGCACAAGATGATCCAATGGAATATCCTAAATTAAAATTCAAGATAGAGTTTTATTTTTTTACATTGGACGAAGCAGTTAATGCCTTGGAATGCAGATTTAATTTAATGAGTACTGACAGTAATTGTTTTCATTTTTGTACAATACACATGATTTAAGAGATACCCTTAATCGATTAAAAACTGTAAAAATTTAGAAACGATGTCGACCGACAGAGAATCATTGGATGTAAACGCGCTTGATTGAGCAGATGAGATAATGTCAGTTTCAGCTTTAACAGGTTAAAAAAAAAGCCCAGTTGAAGTTTTAAAATTTATTTCTGTTTTAGAATTTGCTCCAAATCTTGCTATTGCATTTATTTTACTTTCTTTGCAAAAAGAGTTTGGCAAGTAGATATTAGTTTCTCAAAATTAAAATTAATAAACAATTTCTTACAGTTCACAAATCCTAAAGATAGATTAAGTGACTTAGCTACATTAGCTATCGAACATGAAATAGCTGAACAAATTTATATATATATATATATATATATATATATATTTACTGTTAGCTCCCTTTTTCTTCGCAAGTAATATTCACCGTTTTATCTTTTTTAATAATAATTTTTTCTTACTTTGGGGAGAGGGGCGGCATTTTTGAATTTCTGTACCGGGTGGCAAAATTGCTAGACTGACTGTCATAAAGCCATTTGCCACGAAAATTTGGTTATTTTTGATAACTACTTACCTCCTGATCAGATATAAAAATATACAACTTCACATCATAAAAACATAGTCTTGAACAGTCTTGGAAAATATAAAACAATTCCACTACAAGCATATATCAGGTGTTAAAGATGCAGTTAGTTTCCTGCAAATAGTATTTGAATTGAGTAATGCTGACTAGCCTGAGCTTGAATGTTTTCTTTCTTGAAACCTAAAAAAAGAACATTTCACATTCCAGAGTTTTCCTTTTTATTTTTATATCCCTAATAGAGTTAGCTTAAATATTTATTGTTAGCTTTTATGCTGTTTTGGAGGTACGTACATGAGGATCAGGTAAATAATTTTTTAGTAATTACTTTTTACCTTTCTTTTACTGAATTGTATGTTGAGGCAATTGATCCTGAACTATTTTACCTTGCAATAAACAATTTAATACTACAAGTAGAAGTTCAGTCTCCTGGTTTTTCCTATGTCATTACGTATTTCTTTGGCGGAAGAACCCATGCCACACTTTCAACCTGAAATATGGAAGGAAGTATATTCAACAACATTGAATCTCTCAAACAACTTAAAAATGAATTTAATGAATGTGTTTAGATGGCACATGAATATTTGAATCTTCACATGTATACCAAACTGAACTTGATAATTTTATACACCTGTAATGACATTGATCACAACCTCTCTGTTTCTGAAATAATTCCATAATCTTTTTAAATACATAAAATGCGTCTCTAATAGTTTGCAATGTCACAAACCAAGAATTTGGTGCCTGGTCATAAATATCTGTCAGGAATTTTTAATCCATTATGAAATGGAAATAGGTTGTGAGGATAAACTTGGGAGAATATCATTTAAAATTTTGCAATGTGTCATGCTGTATTTTAAACAAATTATCTGCCAGATAGTTAAATTTTCATTTTAAAATAATTGGACTCTCATGTATTGTGAAAAGATTCCCAATACATATTTTTATCAGTATTGGCATGCAGAAGTAAATGATGTGACATATTCTATTAGTAGGCTGAATTACAATAATTATCATAAAAATATTTGTTGAAAGCAGGCTTTTTATCAGGCGATGAAATTTTAAAATTTTCCATTATTTGCTTAAAACTTAATAAACGTGTTCCTTCCAAAAGAGCTAGTAGAGAAATTTCCCTTCTCATTTGAAAATTTGAAAACTAGATCATTTAATCATTTCTTCCAAGTGCACTGAAAGTGACAATTGCAAAGCCAAAGTTTAACACCATTCCGATCTATGTTTAAAAGCATGTGAAACTGTTTGGTCATCATCATTTTGGAATTAATTTTTAAATGGGCACCTTTTCTTTTAAAATGTTGAACAAACACAATACCTATTTCATGTATCTTTCTTTTAATAACAACATAAGTAACAGGGTAAAGCATTCCTTATTCATCAAGTACAATTAAACTTAGTAAACAGAAAATATGCGAAGTCAATTCCCAGTATTTTAAATCATGCACAATATTTTAGAACAGTGTTTCATCATTATTTCTTTTTTTTCTCCCAGCTTATTGTCATCCTTTTGCTTAAAAGCTATTTAGTAACGTTTTTAGCAGGTCTTAAAATCATATTAACCACTTCTTATTCTCCACAAGAACCACTTCTTATTTCCTATTAACTGAATACATACTCTAATACTAAATATTTTTCAATACCCTTTTCAAGAATAGTTTTAATGAACTCTACACAAGTTTTATAAATCAGTTGAAATGTTTTGAGGATCAATTCCTGATTATGTTTTGAAAAATATATTACACTGATGCCTTCATCGTCTTTTTAACAGTGATTCTACGAAGATATTCTATTGGCAATATAGAATTTTTGATATTTCTACAACTAGTTTTTTCTTTTATATGTCTTGGAAACTTCACACGTTAGCCAATGTGATCTAAATCTACAATTACACTCATGATATCGACAAGGTTAAGAGAAAGTTAAATCTAAACATATTGCGCAGATTGTACAGTCTAATAATTATTTTTTCGATCAACTGCATTATGCGCCCTGTCGCCAACCGGATTTTTTCCGCTCCAACTTCGGTAATCGGTTGGGTTGTGGTGGTCGACCACCTCGCCGAGGCGGGCTTCGTTTTCGGTGTCTCTGGCAGCCCTTCTGCGTCCTCACTATTTAGCCAAACCTCATATATTTACCCTAATTTTTCATAACTATTAATAGAGCTTCTATTTTAACGCCGAGAAAAAGTTTTGCACTCAAGAGATCCTCAAAGTGGGCAATCACACAATAGGAACAAAAAAAAAAATAGACTATTTACTATTATGGTAAAAACCCTGGAAATATAAAATAACGGATTATTAAAACATTATAAGTAATCAAAGCATAAAATTTTTTTCATTCACGAGATTGGAGAATCGAGCTATCACACGGCAAAAGCTAAAATGTCAGGAACGGAATAAATGTAAATTTAAATCAAATCAAAGCATAAAATAAAAAATACAGTATAAAAAGAGTAAAATTAAAAAATATGTTATTATAAATTACTAAGTTTCCAGTTCTTCACACACTCAAGCTAGAAAATGAATAAATCTGCAAATATGTTAAAATGATGGAAAACTTAACAGGAAAAATTTATACAATATTAAAAATGTAAAATTTAACAATTAAATATAATTCATAATTATTAAATACTTATTTAATAAATATAACCGCTAGAAGTTCATATTCGAACCTTACAGCACGAGCGCTACAGCAAGAATAATTTTAGTAGGTTCAATTTAACTAACCATGATCTTGGCGATTTTCAAAAAGAGGCCGAAAATGTCAAAGTAACCCACCCTCGTTTGTAGATTATAGACTTGAGTGCTTCCCCAACGAAATTGAGTATTATATGTCTGGTCTTAAGGGTTCCTTTTATCTGTCAATATCGTTCAGTGTTTACCGAACCAAAGGAACCCAGTTCTATCCTCCTCAGAGGCAATACTTCTTCATGTAGAGAGCTATTACTTTGAGTTTTTTCTAAACTATAAGAATGGTAACTGATTGATAAATGTGAGTATTAATCTTGAATGACATACAGTAGGCGATTAAGTGAATTATTTGCCATTAGATACCATCTGTTGGTGCTCATGAACTGAAGCTTTACTCCAAAGTATTTAATTATTTTTACTTATCAGCCTGTTTTATTCATGTAAAATACCTGGCAACGGATTTGCTTTGTTTTGATTATTCGCGTTATGTTATTACTCAAACAATACTTATGAAGGATATCTACATTTATGCGGTAAGATTTAAATGTAAATTTCATCAAAAGTCTATATCCCACATAACCTGTATTACTCAAATCGAATAATGAATTAAACTTAGGTATGTTGAAACTTTGTTCTTGTAAAATTCTTGTTCTGTCATAATTCTATTCTCATTTATTCATTCATGTTCTTAAATTCATTCGATCAATTTTTAATATCACAGTCTGCTAATTCAATTTGAATTAGAATGTATATCCACACCATCTTAAATGTTAAAATAAAAGTGATTTTTTTTGTTGGCAAAAGTGTTACACATTATTATTGATTTTAAAAAGAAGAAAAAAAAATAGTTTTTTGCCTGTAATGCCATCGACCAATTTTTGCAAAATTCAAAAACATTGTCAAATGCACGCACACATACAGTGATGGTTATCATTGTTATCCAAAAAGCTTAGAAAACGGTTTTCCACTAATAGCTGCGTATCACGTTTTTTTTTTGGAAAAATTAATTTACAATATAACACAAAACGGTTAAAGTGTAGTATGGGGGGGGGGGGTGGCGATGTCAATTACTTTTAACGACCAAAATCGATCGCCAAGCTACTTCACTTTGCGATAGATGTCCGGAAGCTAGAATGAATTTGAGATCTCACTATAATATCTATATAAAAATGGACAAATTCAAAGCCCCCCCCCCTATACTACACTTGAGCCTTACAAAACGACCAGAAAATCTCATTGGTGATAAAATAGTTAATGTGTAATGATTTAAAGATTTCATTGGCCTTATGTCTGTTTATGAATTAAAAATTTAAATTCTTTTTTGAACTTTAAAGTTGATTCATAAAATATGTATGAATTTTACACATAATTGACATGACTAACTTCTTAGATTGGCTTAAAATTTGGATACAAATTTTACATTAATTAATAATACGTAAATTCATTTCCCCTTGGATTTGTTGATGTTTTTCTAGATGCCAGAATTAATTCAACTTCGAAACACTTTACGCTTCATATATGTAGTTTGACGGCTGATTCTGGTCGCCAAAAATTGTCTTCGCCAAGGAGCCCCCTATTCTCACTATAACCAATGAAAGAATTTTATTTAGATTTATTAAATTGCTAACTACTTAAAAGCACATTGTTTTAATCACTATATAAAGTTATCATCTGACCACTTTTCTGAATGTTATCACCAGCCATACCTAAAAAATAAATGGTACTTCTGTATTATCGCAACAATCACTAGTGTTCAAGATAATTCGCCAAGTTGCGAACTCCAATTTTGTATGTGTCATATGCAATGAATTTGCAATCATGAACTTTGTTTCATATAATATTGCCAATAGGTCTTCGGTGGCTTTAACTGTTTACAAAACTTTACATAGAAAACTTTTTTGGAATAAGTTTATTAGTGTTAAAAGTGAGTGTAAGAGCAATGGTACATATTGTCTTTTTTCATTTATTTCCATTTTAAGTTCATTGGTATATATAAATATCAGAAAATATAAGCTTTATGTTAATAGAAGAATAATTAGCTGAATTTTACTGTATTTAAAATGGAATTTACAGTGCTTATCCTCAATTGACTTCAGCTTTGATGGATCCATTTTGAATATCATTTCATGTTTTCTCAAAGTTTTACAAATCCTGTTTTTTGACATATTAATTTATGTTTTTTAGAAAATTAAAAATTCTCAAAGAAGAAAAATACTGAATGTGGATAAGTGCACTTTAATTTCAAATAAATCAAATAGTTTTCATTCTTTGGTTTTTGAGAAAACATGAAAAACTATCCTTATTCACAAATTAAAAATATAACATCCAGAAAGAAAATTTAGATTACATAATATCCTAAAAATAGTGACTTTTTTTTTTTACCAGGGCATGGCTATATTTCAAAGGGTGCAAGGAAATAAAAATTATATGTTAAAAGGAAGAAAATCAAAACTGTCTGAAAATTGAATGGAGCCAGTGGTTTTTTCCCCCTAGTAAAATGCTGATGATCAATATTCAAATTAATTTAACAATAAATTTGAGGCAATAAATTTGAATGGTGTGGATTTTTTTTGTATTTACTGTATGAATGCATAAGTTGTACATGTATTTGAAATGTGAGGAATTATTTTTAAATTTAGGCAATGCTATTATAATTCAGTATTATGTTTTATGAAAAAACTGTGTAGAGATAATTGCAATATGTATATTAAAACCTCTTTTTGATGCAACAACTTATTTTAATATATTTATGTTTTTTTTATTCCATTAATAATACAATCTTTATTATTTATTTTACAATCTCTTTATTATTTACTTGAATTTATCTTTATCTTAAGCTTTTAGAATATGGTATCAAATAAACATACATTATTAGTTTTCAGGTCTAAAATTGTTTCTATAAATGTAATAATTTAGTTCAAAAAAATATATTTTTTTGAAACATAGTTTTTATTTTTATTTTACCGAAGTTTGCCAACCTTTAGACATATTTTGTTTATCAATCTTTGTTTTTATAATGTAAATTACTTAAGATTAAGAATTATGCTTCAGAAGTTAAACAAAGAATTAATTATTTTGAAATGTGTTTGCTTTAAATTGTCTGTTATTATTAGTAGTTTTTTCCTTACAAGTATTATTTTTTCACGGATGTAACACAAACTACAATAAAAGTGCTTCTGGATTAGTCACAGAATTTTTCTTAATGTACCATTGGTCAATGTGATAATAAATTCATTGCATTTGTTATACTGTCAAAGTAAAAAAGCATTATTTTGAACATTTAAAAAAAGTTTAAAGTTCAGCATGATAAACTCAATCTCAAATTGCTTCAATACAATGACATTACAGGCAATATTCTTGTGTTTTATATCTCAAGTAGTTTTTAAATTAATAAAATGTTTAATGATTTCATAAGTACTTTTCATAGTAACAGAATCAAAATATCTTTCGGAATATTTTGTAACATATGTGCTCTTATTATCCTTGATTTATAACAACATCTAAGTTTTTGGTGAGCCACTATATATATATATAACTGTCCTTTTATAGTTCAAATTATTATTTTATCTGTCATTTGTAGGGATTTAGTCATAATTTCTCTAAGATTTTTATTTTTTGTAAAACTTGAATCAATTATAATAATATGTTTATGATATTCATTTATAAATTCAGAGTAATTGGGACATTTGCAAATTTTATTATTTTACAAGTCATTAGTTTTATTGTAAAAATGTTTACAATACAAATATTTGCTAAATTTTCACAATATAGTTATATTTTAAGAATAAGTGTTTTATTTTAAAACTAGGCCCATATTTTTTTAAATTATATTTAAAATCATTTTTAATATTAACATTGCTTGTTTGGAAGGGTTGAGCATATTGATTTATTATTTCAGTAAAATATTAATGTTATGAGATTTATTCTTGATAAGAAAAGTACAATATTTGGTGGAACATTTAACATTTTCTTTTATATTTTGAATTAATGAATTAGGAAATTATTTATGTTCTTAATTGTATGTTAAGCTTGGCATTCTTTAAAATTATTGTTTCCTTGAATAAGGGTACATACGTATTAGCACCATCAGAGCAAAATTTGCACCACAGGAGTCGCACCATAATGTCAAAATAAAGAGTCTTATGTGTTTTATTTGAAGAAAAATTATTCTTGTATCCCAATTTTGGATGCGGTGACTCTAATACTTATTGCTATCGCTTTAAAGTTTTAACATTATTCAATAATTTCGAAAGCTGTATTATTAAAACTTTTATTTATTTTGTCTCTTTCTATTTTATGTGTTCAATTTAAAATTATCATTATAAAAAATATGCTTTATCTTTTTGTTGAGTGCATTGTAATTTTTGTTAAATGCATTTAACTGTAAGGCATTAGACAGAAGAATGCATGGTATTCAGTCTACAAAGATATATGTATTGTTATATTGTATATAATAGTTTTTTCTCCACAATCTTTTTTTTTTAATGAAATACATTCTAATAAATGTTAATGGATGTTATGAAGAAAAAAGAGAATCAAGAAATTGTTAATAACGTGGAAATATTGGAAATTAAAAAAAAATTTTTTTGTTAGGATGACAATTTTAAAGGATAACAACAATTCTACAATTTTACACAATTTTAATTATTACAATTTTAATACAATTCTAAAATTTTTTTTATTAATTCAATTTGATTACTGAAATGCTCAAATGTAATGATGTTATTTGTTTTATGGAAGACTAAAATTACAGAACAGCTTTTTTACTTTAGTTATCGGTTGACTAAAATTTGCTTTTAACCCTCTGGTAGGCGTGCTTTAAGAAGTTCCATCCTTTGGCGTGTGTCATCTCTCAGATGCATCACCTTATATTTGTGTTTGAAGATGATTTAATCATTTTGTTTAGGGGATTTGTCATTGAAACTTAATGTTATATCTAAAATATTGACATGAAGTGATATGTATGTTACTGAAACTTTTAAATTTGTTTTATTTATAGTATATTGCCTACCTATCAAAATAATGTATTGTTACTGAAATAATGGATTATGGGTAGAGAGAAGTACCTATCTACTAGTATTATCCAAGCCTTCAATGGCCAGCAGGAAAGAAAAATAATATAAATCTAAGTGTTGAGGCCCGAAGGTCGCGGTTGTGAGAGTGTTCGAGGAAGAAGCAGACATGATCATAAAAATATGTACTTTATTCAATTTTTAGCACTTTATGAACATATGCAATTTTGTAACTTAACTCTGGGAGCAATAAGAAATCCTAACCCATAATCTGATAACTAGATTATCGAAACTATTTACCTGGATTGAAGCTCGTTGTTAGGATTCTTCTTGAAGCCCGATGTACAAAATTAGTAAATATGTATAGAATAATTTTTTATAATATTTTAATAAAAATAATTTAATATAATAAAAATAAATAATTTAGTAAAATTAAGCAATTTTATTTAATAAAAATAATTTTAAATATATACAAAACCCTGGAGTTCCTACTTTTATACCTTTTTGCTCCATCATAGAAACGAATTGGATTTCAGTTAATTCCATTTGTAAGTTTCCATCAACAATTTCGATAACGATAGATGGAGGCAAAGTAAAAAGACAAAATTGCTATTTACTGCTTTTAAAATAAGAAAACCTTCCATCGAATTCCATCTCCAGCAATTTAATTAAGAAAGCATATTCAGTAAATTTCAATTGAAGCAATTTAATCAACAGATATTGACAGCTTTCAAAGGGAGACAAGTTTTCTTTTTATTGTTTTCGATTAAGTAATAACTTTTGTTTTAAAAAGTTAATATTAACAAATAATGTTCTCACATCATGATTTTTGCCTTGAAGTTTAAAATTAAGTGATATTATAAGATGACTTTTAATATAAACCGAGAATGTCAGGTCCTATATCCATGTTTTAATTTAGCACATTCATAAATTTTTATTTACAAGAAAACTGATTTCGTCCTGTAATTTGAAGAATCGAATTTACATTTTAAAAGCCATCGAATTTACATATATGAAGGATTATATTGAAGGTATTCACATTCTATATTTTTCAGAAGTGAAGGAAATTGATCATGCTTAAATCTATGTGCTCGAATATAAAACTTCCATAAATGCATCAAAGCTATCAGCTCCATTGGTTGTATTATACATAGGAATAATTTCCAAATTTTCTATATTTATTTTGAAATTAACATCGAATTTCGGAATAAAAATGGTCAGCTGAGCGACATTTTGAATATCTGTAATTTCACCAATTGCAATGAAAGTTGGCGTGGAATGGTGATATTGCTGACATTTCTTAAATTCTCATCTATTTCGTCAACTCTGCTATTAACAGTATTTCGACTTAAACTTACATGTAACCTTCTTTTCCCTTTCTGCTGGGCATAATACTTCCCTCGCTTTAATTAAGTATTCACTGATAAATTCCCTTCAATAAATGGTTTGGATCTCTGCTTGCGATTCAATATGATACTTCAGTAACTTTTACCTCAGCTGAATTGTCCAAAAAATTTAGTGAATATTCTTTGTTGTTTTTTAAGAATTGACTTCTCTCTCAATTTTTACAATTTGATCTTCCCGAAGTCTTGCAACGTATTAATCGTTGTTTATTTTATGATTCGTGTTATACTCCCTCTTAAGACTTTCTTTGCGACTGAAATAAAGTTAAACATATATCAGGCTTAAAATTTTATTGTTTTGGTCACCCATATATTACGGTTCTCATTTTTTTTTTTAAAAATTATAATGTTTCTCTGCAGCTGATCTTTTTTTACTCATTGCTATTTAAGTTTGATTATATTTTTATTGAATAACTTTTTATTTAAAATAAATATATATAATTTGATAATAATAAATATAAATATAACAAGAAAGTTTGTCTTAAAAAGAAGGCGAGAATTAGTTGTGAAATGCAGTACACATACTAATTTTTTTAAATGTAAATTTTTCTGCTCTATAAAAGTGGTAATAATTTCAATATACTCTACGCTTCTATTTTGACTTTTCATTGGAAGGATACATTGTGTTTTATGTGGTATGATATTTAGGAAAACCGAGCATTGTGATGTTACTGAAATATCTGTACTAAAATTAAAACAAAAACTTGCATTTTTTTTAGTCTTTAATTAAGTTGTCACAAATATGCTTTGCAATATTTTCAATACGTGTAACACAGGTAGAATATGAGATCTTGATTTTTTGATTTCTGAAATAATTTGATTTTTGTTACTGATTTTATCAAACATACATTGGAAGCATTTAAGAAAAACTTCTTCATAATTTCTTTATCAGTAAATAGTTTCGAATGTTTATGAATGATATAACAAAGTTCGTAAGACGCCTTTATTACCTCTGCATTTTGTGACATTATCACAGGCAAAATGCTTTGTTGTTGTTGAAAAGAATTTTTAAGAGAATCAATTTATCGTCTCTCGAAAGAGATGCTCCAAGGAAAAGAGCCAGTAAAAGATTTGTGTTTATTGGCAAAATACGACCAAAATTATATTTTTTTAAATATAAAATTTTAAGGGCAAATTAAGTCAGTTTTTGATCTTTATTTGTTTTTCACTATGAAACAGTCCCCAATCGTCTCGAAATATCGAACCTCCTTTGGATATTTTTCGGTTTAAAGACATGACGGTTACTTAATAATTAGTTTCACCCATAAAGTGGTCACTATCCCACTCTTATTTTTGTTACCATTAATCGTTGTAGTTAACAAAAAGAAAATAATTATCATAAATTGCTCTGTATGACACATCGATAGCAAAGTTGATATACCATTTTATTGCTGGTTTGATAAATTTTATCGCTAAATTTTTAACACATAGTTTTTAAATAATTAAATTTCTTATTGCAAAGGGCCATGACTGGGCCACTCAGAAAAGCCCTTTGAGCTGCATGTGGCTCGTGGGCTGCAGGTTGAGTATTTCTGATCTAGTAGCTTTCAAACCAATTTCACCACTTTCTACCCACTGGGTAGCTAGAAAAAAAAGAAAGAAAAAGGGTACATTCTCTTTTTCGCACACGGTGTACATAAAAAGATGAATCTCTATATAATGAATTTTCTACATAAGGAACTTTTTTTCGGAATTTGGCGACTTTTGTCAAAAATAATAATTTACATAAGTAGGCAAAATTCGGGAATAATTTTTTTAATTTCAAAATCTTTTAATGATTTTTCCCCATTAAATTTCAGCATCTTTACACAATTATAAAATTTGATCTAATGTTAAAAATAGAACAAGTACAATTTGTTTTAATGTAAGCTTTGTTTTAAGTCCTGAACACGTGATTGCTTTTATCATGTGACTGTCTTGAATTGAGGCTTTTGTGGCAGAATAAATTCGCCAAATTTTACAAAAAATGAAAAATGTGCTTGAAAAATTTATGTGTTTTATTGTAAGTTCGTATCTTGAATTTTACTCGCTCATTTATTACACCCGTTAATGAAACAAATTTTTTTATCTTGCTTGTAAAAACGTTAGCTACTTTTTTTCGCCCATCCGGTATAGTGGTTAGCGATGCTGTCTATTGTGCCGTAGGGCCTGGGTTCGAATCCCGAAGAAGACATAGATGTTTGTAAATGTATAGTGCCTTTGCGGCATGGGGGTACTCTAAATAGCCCGTTGAGCCGCAAGTCCCCTCGTGAGGTTGGTGGATGGGGAAGAGAGGTGGGAGGCCCCTCCCCCTCCTCCAGGGTGCTCTCCCTCAAAATTGGGGTGGAACCGAGCTAAATCGTACTGTCACCTGTATGGTGCTCAAGGCTACGGCCAACGACAGGCGTACTTGCAGCCCCTTGCCATGATGAATTTCGTGGGCCTGGATCTGACGCTGTCGAGATCTGGTGGCATAAGAAACAACACAACAACACTTTTTTTCGTTAATATTATTTTAAATTCGTTTATTTTATAAATAATTATTAATATAATTACACATGTAAATATCGTTTATGTATACTATCTTAAGCAGGAAAAGAATATTTCGGATTCATAAGAAAAAATTATCAAAATCTCAAAATTTATTTTGAGGGGGAAAAAAATACTTAGATATATTTTTTCAAGTTTAACATAGAAACCTTACATATTTTGCACTTTTTAATTAAAATTTTTTTTATTGACAACATATGCAACATTAAATATCGGATATATTGAGTAAAACAGGCATAAATTCAACATAAAAAGTAATGGTTTAAATTATTATTAAAAAAAAAATTATTCTTTATATACTTTTAAATTCAGCCTTATATTTATTTCAGAAAATTCTATTAAAATATATAAGTTTTAGAAGACAATTGAATTTCTATCGGATCATTTTACCAATAAAATTTTTCCACATGTATGTCTAATAATTTTCATGTCATTTCCTTTTTATATTATTGTTAATCTTCAAGAAGCTCAGCCTTTCTTTTATCATGGAAAAATTCCCATGAATTATCTTCTTTTATTTTTCAAAGAAAAAACTGTTCTTTTAGATACTGAAATTTAGAGTTGAGAACTTTTTCAACGAATTTATTGATTTGCTAGCTGTACCCTGCCACACATTGCTGTGGCTCAGTCTGGTTAAAAAGAAAGCACATGTTTTCAGTATGTTTAAACATTTGCATTTAAGGTATGATTTTTTTATTAAAAAAATGTATAAATATATATATACAAAACTTTACTTAACCGATATCATTTGTAATTTGGAAACGAAATATTTGAAATTATTATAAATTTTTTTTTGTCCTTATGTTATTAACTTAAATTTATTTATATAGTATTAATAGTGGGGACCTCAAGTTTGAAGATAAATTTTAAATGGCTCTACTCTGGATTCCTAGAGGGCAATGGGTTAGTTTTACAATGCTTATGGATATCTATGTTAAATCAGAGGTGTGTTCAAAAATGCACATTTCTGCAAACAATATTATTTGGAAACATGAATTGTATTTCATGATGTTATATAGGAAATGTTTTGATTCTGCAGTGTATTTGGCGAGCAAAGTTTTTAATGGCTCTGGTGGTTCTCCAAGTTGAGACAGTTTAATTTTTCCAGTGGTACAAAACATTCCTTTTGTTTCTCCCTTAAATTTCAGAGAATTGCATTAAAGATACACTTCAGTCATTGTGCTGATGAGAACATGCTGGCTCAACCTATATTCTTCTACTGGGTTTATCGAAATGCAAGGTGACTGTTATTGTGCGATTGCTCACCCCAAAATCATGTTTGATGCTAATGTGCTATTTCTGGTTGACATCTTTCAGCCACTCGCAACCTACTGTGTTCCTTTTGTTGAGAACAGAGCAGATCTGATGTCGCAAAACATGAATGCCGGGTTAGCAAATGTGCATTCTAAAGTTTGGCTGCCTGTTGCTCTGCTGCACCCTCAGCATGTGCTTGTGCCATTCTTTGTCTGCTTTTCTCGTTTGCTGATGCCTTTTCCTCCTCAGT
This sequence comes from Trichonephila clavata, assembly GCA_019973975.1. NCBI lineage: Eukaryota > Metazoa > Arthropoda > Arachnida > Araneae > Nephilidae > Trichonephila > Trichonephila clavata. Next base: position 30,063 of record BMAO01008188.1, read on the forward strand.
TTGATGTGCTGTTACACTCATTGCTCTACTTTTGCCTTGTGAGTATGACGACCTAAATTTGATTTCCTGCAAGGCATTAATTTTTATGTAGTGAAGCTAACTGACTGCACTTAAAAAGAAAAAGTTAAAGCAAAAACATATAAAATTTCAAAACATCAACAAAAAAAAAGGAAAAATTAGGAACAAAAAGAAAGGGAAAAAAATTTTAAAATACTAATGAAATATTTAACTTCTATTGTGCATCAATTAACACAGCTGAATTCCAACACAATGAAATGTTGAAGATATTTTTATTCGAATATGCAAGAAAAATTCAAATATAAACACGGATTTTGCAGTAGAAATGTACAGCAAAGTATTGATAATAATGGAAGATTTTTGCAATTTACTATTCAATTAGCATTAGCAATTGTTATCAACAAATTTAAGGGCCTATCTTAAAAACAGAGTGGCTTATATCCAGACACTGATTGTTTCACATTGTTGTACTGAAATATTAGCATCACTGTGCAGCCAAATTGCCACCATCAAATCACAACCATTTTCCATCCAAATCTGTTTTTTTTTTCTTCATAAAAAAATGTTAGAATCTTTTAGATATTAACGTGCGATTATGCATGGCACCAATTTTGTTTTCAATGATGCTAACACATAAGTACTGTTGTGTGTTCCAGAGCAGAAGTCAACAATTGGTGAGAAATTTTGGATGGTCCACAGATACTTTTATGAATTTTCAGTTTAAAAAAAGATGAACAACAAAACATCATATTATGGAACATAGATTTTACTTTACTAAAAACTTTAAGTTACCGAAATAACTAAACAACGAAAACAAACGAACAAAATTCTTGAGGTTAGCAATTTTTTCAGATTTTCCATTGAAAATTGAAAGTCAGCTTTGGTAACCATAGTAAATCTGTGGCAAAACACTTCAGTCTGTTGATTGTTATTGCTTTTCATGAAGTTTATTTTCAGGGGTATGGAAGATTAAATAAAGACGTAAATATAGCTATAGTGGTCCACCACATAGAGGTCAATCCTTTTAGTGGCCCGCAAATTATAAAGTTATACATTAAGGGGTTCATGAAGTGTTGAAAGTTGGTAACTACTGCTCTAAAGTAGGCACAGCAGACAATTTCTGTATCTGCACTGACAATGAAGAACACAAAATATCTACCCATAAGCATTGTAAAGTTAGCCCTTTGACCTCAAGAAGAGCCATTTTAAATTTATTTTCAAACTTGGCACCTCCCCACAATGTAAATAACTTTAGATTCATAACATAAGGACAAAAAAAAAAACCATAATAACTTGGAGTATTCTATTAACAAATTACAAATGAAATGTGTTTAGAAAAGTTTTGTTTATGTATATTCACATATTTTTTAATAAAAAAAACTCATACCTCAAGTGCAGGTGGTCAAAAATATTAGAAATGAGTGCTTTCTCTTTTCTTTCTTTTTTAACCAGACTGAGCCACAGGAATGCGTGACTGGATACAGCTACCTATAACAAACTTAAATGTTAAAAAGCTATCAAAAACAAATTAAAGTTCAATATATTGATAAAATCACCGAAAACAGTTCCACACAAAGGTACTATTGGAACTATGTCACCCCGATTTTCTATGTGTCACACACAGTGAATTGACAACCATGTGCTTCCTTTCATATAATGTTGCAATACAGTTGCGACAATACGTTAATACCAATACAAACACAAAATATACATAAGATAATCTTAATTTTCCATTTGTATTCCACAGTAACATCAAATAAAATTTTGAAATCACACAAAATAGATCCTTTACAAATCTAATGTAATTGCCCCAACTTTTAGAAATTTCAACAATTTAGTGGGAAAATTCACAGCCAAGGGCAAAAAAATATTATTGTGTAAAAACAGTTATATAATAATTTTCCCTTTTTGAGTGCATATTGCAGCATTTGGCGATTTTCTTATGATTTTATGCATATGATTGACAAAAAAAAAAAAAAAAAAAAAAACGTAAGTACCAAAAAATAAAAATTATCTATTAATTTAATTTAGAATCACTGGGATAAGAGAGATAAAATACGTGGAAGATTTCAATTGATACGCTACTCGTTTGTGGAGATATTTTGAAATCACGCCAAACAGATCCATAGCATACAGAATTAAAATTAGTATTTCATACATGAAATATACATACATTTTATGTATATAATTGAATATATAATTGTATTTGTATGTATCTCAAGCTTAAAAATAAATTGAAAAATGAAATACAATACTAACATTAATTAACATAAAAAGAATTGAGTATCTTTATCAATGCGAAAGCATATTTTGAAAAAATAATTACAATCTTATGACCACCTGCTTCCTCAACACGTATTAGAGCAATGTGTCAGCATTGTGCTCGTTTGCTGATGCCTATTCCAATTTAATGTGCAATTTCCCTCAACACTGCTTTTGCTAGCCCAGTGTGATGAACCTTAGTTCGATTTTCTGCAATGCAATTTTATGTACTGAAGCCAATTGGCTGCACTTAAAATAATGTAAAAACAAAAACATATGGAATTCCAAAACAGCTCTGAATGGGTATCGAAATCAGTCAACACAGCTCAATTCCGACGCAATTCGAAACAGAATATTTCATTCCACTTGAACAAATCGCTCCAAACAGGTCAATTTCACTATACAGTTTGAATTCAAAAGAAAATTAATTAACAGAACAGAATTCTCACCAATTGTCCTGAGAAATAAGAAAAACAAAAAAACTGAATGAAGAATAATGAAAAAATAAACTATACTCACACAAAATCAATACTATCGTAAAAGACACAGCTCAGTAACAATGCATCACAAAATAATTAAGGTGACTGTCTACATTCAAAATGTAACAAACACCTGGAAGTATCATTAATGATGCGAGTAACATAACACTACCAAATCAAATTTGTGCATCGTTTGCAATCATATATTGACCGTACCTGCTCTTCAACAGAGTTAGGGAAGAAATATAAATCACACATGGTTAAAGATATTTTGCATTGAATATGCAAGGAAAATTCAAATAAGAACATGGATTTCACTTCATAAATCTTCGACAAAGCGTTGATAATAATTGAAGATTTTTACAATTTCCAATCAATATCAACAAAGTTCGGGGCATATCTTTAAAATTGAGTGGCTTAGATCTAACATGGATTTCTTCTCACATGGACAATTATTTGTGTTCTAGAATAGACAGACCAAACAATCATTTCTATATCTGCACAGACAATGAAGGAACATAAAAAATTGTCTACCCAGAAGCA
>BMAO01008189.1:0-21124 GCA_019973975.1 Trichonephila clavata
TCGAAAATTTATTTAAATTTTACTAGGATGAATATAATGAACAATTAGTACTCAATTAATTTAATTAAGAGATGTATTTTAGACTATATGATTATGGTGATACCATATCATACGAAATTTATAAATTTTGAAATTATTTTGAATGCACGTTAAAAATTTACAGAATTTCTTGAACCTTAATTGAATTTTCAATTTTTGCTATTAGTTTTATATACCGAATGCAATAAATAAATAAATCTGCATCCTTTATCAATTACCTTAAACGGAATTAATAGGCAGAACAAATAATGTAGTGATTTATATAAACTTACTTGATTTCACAACTAACTTAAGTAGAGCAGAAATATCAAACTTAACTTTAATTTTCCGATATATCATTCCATGACAGCTTTGTGACAGAGTTTAACAGTATCAATCATTGTCACAATAATCGTTCCAATACTTTATTAAATAATTTTAAACTTATTAATTGTTCCAATCCCTTATTAACTCAATTCTCGTATATTATATTAAGTTTTAGAATATTAATTTATTACTTCCAGCTCTTACTTTGACACTTCAATTACAAAAACAATAAAAATAGGAACAGGTTATTTCCGAGCATGACCTTTGCCCACTGAGTCGTCAATGGAATATATTTTAGATGTGGATTTTACTCCAGAAAAAAAAAATCATTTAAGGTAGTAGGTTCATGAATTTCGGCCCCCAAACACATTTTTAACTTTCTCCCTTTTAATAAAATATGAATTTCTTCGCTTCTAATGGTGCAAAAAGTATCAGTCTACGTGCAGTAGAAGTATTTGTAATAATTTTTGAAAGTGTTTTACCCCTTGTCAAAGTCTACTAAATCCATTACTAAAAATCCATTTGTCTCAAAACTAACATTTTTACCATATAAGGAACATTTTTTCCTAAACTACTGCATTTAACAGCTTATAACTTTGGTTAATTAATAATTACACTCTAATACATACTTTAATCGAGGGATTTTTTCAAAAAATATTCTGACTTAATTTATAGCATTAAACATCATAAAATTTCGCTGTATTCGAAAGAGAAAAAAAATAACAGATTTGTGCAAAAAATATTTTTTAAAAAAATAACTAGGCATCCTATTTATAAAATTTCTAATTAAAGTATGTATTATGGTTCAAAGAATATTCAGAAATAAAATTGAAGATATTTATTCAATAGAATATGCTTATAAATGTTCCTTAAAAATACTTATTTTTAACATTACTGAGCTACAGATGATCCTGTTTCGTGAACCTACCCCCTTAATATCGTTCAAGATCTGAAAAATACTTACAGGGTTTTATTAGAACAGGCTTTAATTAAAATACCCTGTTTTAAGATTATTATGTGGCAGGTTCTATCCGCGGGACTTCTACTAATCCTCTTGGGGAAACTAACCGTGATTTTAATTTTAAAACTGCTTTCCGCAGATATGTTTTGGTTTTATATTAATGTAAATGCTATTTAAACTCTGGCATTGGGATGTGTTAGGTTAATCGAGAAATTGTGGAATATTGAATGGTAGAAAGTGATTTATGATTAGGAAGTCTAACGTGCAGTAGTTAATATTCATCTTAGCATCCACTCCGAGCAGTGGAAGGAATATAAAAGGTGATTTCAACCCAGTTGTTGTAGTTCCAGAGGGAGCCGTAAAGGGAGACTATAAGGGACTAGAGATAAGTCTTTCTTAACAATTTTATTAGTTAGATTAATAATTTGGATTATTAAAATTGCATCCAAAGATAAGGACCAAGTTGTAAATTGCTTATAAAGGTTGACTCTAAAATAAAAGTAAATATTTTTAAAATCATGTCTGGTTCTTCGCCGAACCCTCTTACACTGCAACCTCCGTGTTGAGACAATTATTATCAAGAAATTTTGTTAATAATTCACTTTGAAGTTTTTTAAAATATATGAAATAAAAAAATTATTAGTTGAATAATATTTTTTGTAATTGATGTTTGTTCTCAGAATGATTAAGTTGCTAAGAAGATCTAGATTAAATAGCTAAGCAGTCAGAGCTATTGCCTTTAGTAAGTGTGCTAAGTATTCAAGTCTTCTCATATCTCGCGTACCTCGTTAATTGTCTGCATATTTATTAATTGGGTGCATCTATTTGCCTTGATCGATTGCATTTGAGTTGTGGTTAACATTGTGAATAAATTAGATTGGTTTTGAAATATGGATAGGCTTCCTTCCGATCCTCCCACTCCTTAAGGCGCGCCGGGTATATCCTTGCAGACCTCACGGGTAATCCATCGTTTCAGGCTCAGTTTGGGTTTTTGATATTATTTGTGTAAGAGAGTTTCGAAATATTTTACGCAACTGAAAACTGATTTCTCAACATTAAAGCATTCTAAATGCTTAATCTTTCGCAAAAACAATTTAATTTCATAAATCTACTTTTAAAGGGAAATAAGAAAAAAATTTTGGCTAAAAATATGCAGGTCTAGTAAAACTTTCAAATGATTATTCGTTTCTTTACTTTACTTTGTAATAAAAAATAATTTCACAAAATAAAGTTACTCAAAATAGTCAAAAATCTATTCAAACTCAATAGAAAAATAATTGAATTATAATCACCTAACGACCAAGAGCGATTTTATTGTGTAAATTAGCAAGTTTAAATTTTAAAAAGTAGCGAACATTTAATAATTATGTATACATTTGATAAAATGTAGAGTTCACATTTGGTGTATTTATCCTTTAAGTTATGTGGCAAATACAGTATTTATTATAATACAAGGATAATACAATGCATTGAAAAGACACACTACTTTAGTTTCTGTTCAGATGTCACAAATTAAAATTCTTAAATTCACTTATTCGCATCCGTGCGCCAAGTGTTCACATGAATTCTTTAAACATTTCCAGAGAACAATGTTGATTTTAGCTTACAAGAATCTTTGAAGCGGAACTTTTAACGTAATAGTTCAAGCCATCTGTCCCTGTTGAAATTTGTGAGATGGGACTTCTTAATCAGCACATTATGGCCCCAGAGACTCAATTCATGAAGACGGAAATAATGTAAATACAAAGTCTACTCCAGAGGACAGAAAAGTTCCGCAAAGGAATTGAGTAAATTAGACAATAAAAATGAGGAATCAAATTTAAAATGAAGAATTCGCATTGCCAAGGTCTTTTAAAATGGAAGACAATGCGCTAAATGGGTTGACAAAATGTCGGATTTCTATTTGATTTTAAAGAGCGCTTTCGAATTTATTGTTACTTAGTAGAGAAAGGAAATCAACAAATGGACAGTTGTGTCAGCTACACAGATTGAACAACTGAAATTAAGCTTTCAAGTTTATCGGAAAAATGTTTATTTTTTATTTTTTTTAGCATTTCTTTTCTTAAATTGTGAAAACAGTTCATGATATAATGGGGTGGTAAGTGGAGGATGGAAAGTCGGAAGAAAAGTTTACTATTTTTCGACGAATTTCTTGAGAAATGAAATGCACCACACATTTCTTTTAAAAGGAAGATACTCCATTTATAAATATGATTTGAGTGACAAATTCCCTTTAAATCTACTAACTTGATGCTTTTGATTTCTTGAAAAGGGATTATTTATAAAGTGGGTAGGGTTAAAAACTTCCCGGAACACGTCAATTATTAGTTTTAAAAAGATAGAACAATAATTTAATCTTATTGTCTTTCAATGTACTACCCTCCTGCATCCACACATTTGTCTCTGCGTTAATATAACTGATAAAAATACACATTCAATCTATTTTTGAGAGGTCCTTTTTAGTTGCTTCGTCACATTTTGGATCACCTCATCTAAATCTACAAAACGATGTCTCTTCAATTTCATTTTCAGCCTTAGAAACAGATAAAAATTCTCTAGTGCTGGAATAGTTTTCCTATGCATTCTTCAGCATCTTGAGCGCGTCTCAGGTGATTTCTCGAGAAAAACACAGAATTTGATATTTGCACGCTGCTCCAAAGACGACATTGCAAAATCGGACGAACGAAAAATTTCTCTTTGTCAGAAATGATCTGCAGCTGACGCCAACAATACAGGAAATGAATTCCAATAGCTGTGTGTACACATAGATAGCTGTTCCTTATTAGTGTTGCCAACACCCGAAAAAGATATTTCTCCTCTAACGGACACCAGAGGGAATATAGGGGACACTGGCGTAGCAAGTTCTGAATAGGCCCTGTATCAAGATTCCTTTGGGGCCCTTTTTTAGATATGAGGTACCTGTTAGTGGGATTGTAGTTGCCCATGTTGGAGCCCCTGTAGCTTGGGTCCCTGTATCATTAATACGGCTGATACGGTAGCTACGTGCCTGGTAGGGGACCATTCCGGGAACTTTTTAAGTCTACGAGTAATTTTATATATTGCCTCGGTAACCAAGTGGTTATGATAACGAACTTTTATCTCGGTATTTCAGTTTTTCGAGTGGACTTATACATACTGTTTGAATTGTCTTCTCTTTTTTGTGATAAAAATTAAACCAAGCTTTAATTCTTAAATATTGTATTTATAATCATGTATATGTTTGCAACACATACTATATTTTAGAGAACTTTACTATTGTTCGAGTGAATGTATTTATGTGTATGAGTGTATTTGGACCTAAATATTATTTAAATTTTTTTCTGCTTTGATTTCAAAGTAATATATTTGCGATATTTTAATATTTTATTTTTTAAAATAAAAAGTTTTGTTTTTTAAAATTTCTAAAGCAGCTGATAATACAGATACGAGTATTTTTATGGTATAATAATTGAAGCTATGAATTAAAGTTAAATTTTATTAATTAAAAGTACTAAACTATTTATGTACAATATAAAGTTTACTATGTGAATATTACTCAGTAGGTCGAGTAAATTTTTGTTATAAAAGAGCACAATAAATGCAATACTTTTTATATCCCTTCATTAACTATTATTGATTTAATTATAAAATCTCCAAAACTTCTTGGATATAATCACATTAGCGAAGAAACGTTAAATTTTTATTCAAAAACGTACAGATGATGGATTCAAAATTGAACGGGAAAAGAATTGTCGTCTGTAAAAGTAAGATATTCAAAATATATTAAAAAAACAGTAACAGTATTTAGTTTAACAGTATTTCCGTTTTTAGATATGAATCTTACCGTAATAAAAAATAATACTCTTGAAGAAAAAATGATGTAGTAATATTTTACAATAACAACTGGCAATGGCACTTAAGGGGGGGGGGTATTTCAGAAAAACGTCTGGATTTATGAATTGAAGCATTCAGAAATCCAAAGCTTTTGCAAATTAGGATTTGAAATGCATTTATCTGTAAAAGTTATTTTTATAAAAAATATAAGGAATGTGACATACATAAAGAAAGATAAAAGTCGTAAATCACTCAAAATAATTTCAAGTATATAAAGAAGTTTCAATTTTTCTGCATGATTTCATGAACGAAAAAATGACATCTCTTTATATTTATATCAAGACAATCGAATTCGTTGAATACGAATTCGTCAAAAAAATTCCAATACTCCTCCTATTTTCCAATTTTTTCCTATTCTTAAACAAAAAACGTCTTAAAGGTTTCGAAATTTTATATTCTATAGACCAGAGATAATCTCTTTATGGAGATAAAGAAAATATACCTTTCAAAATTATTGAATGGAACCTAAAACGCAAATTCACTGTAACATTTCTACAATGCATTCTTTTTTGATATTAATATAATATCAGAACAATATTTAAATTATACAGATAATTGATGAAATCTTGCCATAAACTTATTGATGAAAAATATTGTAGTTAAGATTAAATCTCCTTTGCAAAACGTAAAAGTTGTAAACATTTATTTTCTTTTATGCAATTATTATGACATTATTTTTTGTTTTATTCAAAATATAATTATTTTTAGTTTATTTATTATATATGAGTTAATAAATTTTTGAAACTTTTTACTTACACTGGTTATATTCAAATTAATACTTTTTCATAAAATTTATGATTGCAAATATTTTAAAAACAAAAACTGTTCAATACATGATACGTCTTTACGAAATCTTTTCAAGATTTTTTAAACTTCTGATTAACTTTAAATTCATTTGATGAATTAAGAATTAACTAGAGAGTTATCGGCGACGGATTTGTAATTGTGATTTAATGTCAAAATAATTCACAGATACCTCAATTGGTATTTTCCAATTTAAATGATATGCGAAGACAGAGCCATCTGTGACATAAGAAAAACTTACTGAAAATGCTAAACAACATACACTGCATTTTTTCGAATACAAGCCGCACTGTTTTTCCAGTATTAATGCTACTGAAAGTTGGGTGCGGCTAAGAATCGAAGGCAAAATATTTGCTAAAGAAGGGAATTGATGAATTACGACCCATTCAAATAGAAAAACAACAATGACAATGGGAGTAACGAATCATTTTCAAAACATGATACTGACAGTTAGAGTAGTTATATGTTCATGCATGTATTTGAATTTTTTTTACTAGTAAAATAAAAAAAATTATCAACTTTTTATTATTGACCATTAAAATACTTTATAAAAATTTCTTAAATATTGAATATTGAGGCACATGTAACAAAAAATTTTTTGCATTTTTTTTTCTAAAAAAAAAAAAATGGAGGATTGGGGGTGTAGCTTAAAACCCCATGGCGTCTTAGATTCGATTTAATGCGGTATTTAATTCTATAGCAGGGATTATTAAAAGATCGAAAAACTTTGTTACAGTTCAGATAAAAGTTTTGTTGAATAATTTCAAAATATAGTAAGTTTTTCATGCAATTTATGATCAAGATCTTTCGGAGTAAATCCTTAATTTATAACCTGGAATTCTGTAGAAAATACAATAGATTTTGTTACTAACAAAGTACAAATTAACACACTCATAAATCTATTGTAGCCTAAGTTTAAAAGTGCTGTACCACATAAAATACTACAATTTAAATCCGTAGTCACAGTATCACATAAAAGAATATAAAATGCATAGTCACCTTTCTAATTCTGATATTTCTATGTTGATTCCTCGCTTCCTCTTTACTGTGAGTTATACTCTGGGAATTTGAATTACCTCGTGAAGTATTCATTAGGTCATCATGCCCCCCTCTAGGGACGTGAGCCCCCAAAGTTTGAGAAACGTTGTTCTAGATCCATCACTGTGATTTTCTTTTTGTTGTAGTATTTGGTGATATTGAGATACAAAATTATCCTCAATGTCATCTCTATATATTCACGGAAGTATTTTCTCTTTGCCAGAAATCATCTTTCTCCCGACACAATATAGTTTAGGTAGAGGAGCGAACAAATTCTGACTTATGAAACAATATCATTACAACTAATCCTCTCATGTTGTTGTCGTGTCCTTCCCGAAGTGAAGGAATGAAAGTTGACAGAGCCTGTAAGACAGGTTGGACTTCTTAACGATAGATGGCGACACCACCTATCTCCACCTCCACAATTTTGGCATGGAGCTGAAGGGGAGGGAAATATTCTCCAGCCCCCTGCACTCGTGGTTTCTACTGCGACGCCCCACAAGACTTTTGGACCCACTGATTTAACGAGCACGCACTCCGTGTGCACTCGGTGGTATTTGGTGACATCGGGCATCGAACCCAGGCCCTCCTGTCTGGAGTCCGATGCTCTAACCACTAGGCTACCCACGGCCTAATCCTCTCATAACAATGTGAATTAGGAAATAAAAAAAATACGGTTAAAATATTATTAATTTTAACGGATTAAATTACTTTTATATTACAAATCTAAAAACATTCCGAGAAACTTGCTTGAGTATTTATTTGATGATATACAAGAACACTGAAAAGTTATCTCAAAGCACCAAATAAAAATGAAATTATTAAAAGTTGAATATAAAAACAATGTCCAAAATCAGGGACAAATACCTAAGACAATTTTAGGTACAAAGAGTAAGAAAGTATATTTTTTCAGTTTTATCTCTTTGTTTCTTCTCGTTTACTCTGTGCCTCAAAGCTTCAATTACTCAATTTAACGTCTTTTGAAACGAAAGTAATAAACTTATTTTTATTGGGAGAAATTTTTGGATCGGATCATAAAACAAAAGATATTTGTTTCGCTTATACTTAGTAGGTCTTAAGCCTTTTTGATCGCATTTCTTCGAAATGATTCTTCGCTAAGCTCACAAAATTTTATTACAGTATAAAGGTTAGAAAATACTATTATACAATAAATGGAACTTTTAGCAGTTTTGACTCTTTTGTAAACCACAATTAGTCGTTAATCATTTCGGTTATATTACCTACCTTTTCATTAACCCTTTCCCGGATTTTCCCGCCCTGAGCTCGGTCAGGCGTAACGTACCATCCTGGCTCATCCCGAGTATAGATCGGGTGCTGGGAAAATTTACACTGTGCAATCGGTCTTTGCCGAATTATTTCACGTGCTTCTTATGGTTTAGAATAATTGAAAAGTACTACTCAGGTGAATTTTCTGCAAAAAGAGGACGTCCTTCTGCTGAGCACCCCTTTCACGCTTGTCTAAAAGAGTCTTTGTTGACTACATTCCCCCAAAAGAGAAGAAAACTTATCTTACAAGACAGGTAAAGTAAGAAGAGAAACAAGATTCTACAGTCCAGATTGTGATGTTGGGTTATGCGCAGTACCGTGTCTTAGATTTATCATACACGATCACTTTTTGACTAATAATTTCATAATCATTTATGTAAATGCAAAAAAAGTAAATAAAATTTGTAATTCACGATAAAAGCTAAGTATTTCAAGCTTTATACGTATAATTAGTGTGAACTGACTCCAAAGTCTAATGCTTTCTGCCATACAGAAAGCCAACTTTATAGGTAAATTACACAATTATTTAAATACAGTTTTTTTACATTCATTTTTAAGAAATTTTGCTAGCGAATGGTGCTATTATGTTTAAATTATATGTATGTTTAAAAAAAGTATAAAAAATTGACGTTCTTTTGTTCAAAATTAAGAAATAAAAGGAACCTGGAAGGGGTCAAAAAAGAACATCGAAACAGAACTTAACAGTTCATTTATGAAGACGAATTTTATAGGTTTGACCACTTCATGAAAATGATGCTGCACTTTGTGCTTGTTATTTTCTCTGATGAATTCCACACCGCATCACATGAGAATTCAAAGTCTAATTTGGCGTGTCGAGGATCTGGTATTACTTTTTTTCAATATGCATATTTTTTCATTGAAGTCAGAACCAGAAATTCACCGGTCACGATGCTGTTGATTCTAACCAATGCAAGAGTGTTGTCGTATGATAGAACTCTGCTTTTAATATTATTTCACAACAGTTTTATGAGGGAAAAAGTATAGAATACAGTAAAAAAATATTAAAAAAATATTTGACACTTTTTTATAGAAAAAAAGATTTCAAATTACAAATATCACACATAGTATAAAATAAATTCATTAATTCTGTCGTGATTTATATCCACCCCTCAGATTATCATCTCCCCGTCTATCATTAAATATTTCTGGACGTGTAGTCGGATTTGAATGATCATGAGACATAATTGCAAATCACTATATTTATTGATTCTTATTAATCACAGAAGGATATAAAAACACACAATTCAAATTTAAGAGAAATAAAACACAGTGGAGTATGAAAAGGGAATTACTACTAGCGGACTACGGAATCGTAACTGAATCTACGAAAGCTCAAACACGCACAATTACAGCTAAACCACGTATAAGTATTCACAATATTTTAAATCACTAACCTTATCTTTTAACATCGGCTGTTCCGTCGGGATGATAAATTCCTTGTTGACTGGATAGGAGAATGAAGAAGGATCCACACTCTGTAATACGGAATCTTTACCAATTTCAATCTACTTCTCCCGGCGTATCTCATCACGTAACTGCTATCTACTAATGTCAACAACTGCGTGTTGATCTACCGATGCTTCAATTCCTTTAACTTCACTCTTCTAACTCTTCACTTTACTTAACTTGTTAACTCGCGAAACCCGAACTTATATAATATATCTCATTTACATAAATCACGCTTTGGCTCCCGGTGGAGATTGGTCGAAATAAATAACATACTTTAAGGAAATATTGAGGAGGTTAGTGTCAGACCGTATACATCCGTCACAAATCGATTAATTTGTGTTTCTTTATGAAGCTAGTATTGCTAAACGCAATTGAAAAAAAATTACGCAAAGTTTATTACTTTAAAGCAATAATGTTATGTGTAATATCTTTTACAATGAAAATCTCAAATTCTAGAAATTATTTTGTCTAGATTTAAAGTCATTGACTTCATTTTTGGACAGAATATGTTATGTAGTTTCTGATATCATGGTTATATTTTCCCCGCATTGTGCGAGATAATAAAAAAATAAAAAAATATTACATATAAAGCATATGAATAAATGTTATACATAACATATATAAATATATGATTCTAAATTTTTAATAAATATTAATTTGTTTTCTTTTGTAATTTGTAAATGGGTCTTAATTGTTTGAAAAACAAAAGTTGTATGCATCTTTTTTTTTATAAAACTACCGTAAAATCCGGCGTATAACGCGCACTTTTAACACGAAAAATAAGATCCCAATGTATGGGTGCGCATTACACTCCGGATATAAAAATAAGAGCCTTATAAAAAAGCATACAAAAAAGTTAGACTTCTGCATATATCGAAATATTGTTTATTAAAAGGAAATGACATTCCTTATGAATTTGAAGGATTATAAGTCTAGAAGTATTCTATTTGGAAGTCTAATTTCTAAGTTCTATATCTAAATTTGGAATAATACTTCGAATAAATGACTTCAAAACATAAGAGCATGGTGTATGAACATGTCAGGTTTCTTCGTAAAAAAAAGGGAGTCCGCGTTTTTCAGCGAATATAGCTAAAAATTAAAAATCGCAGCTTGAAAGTATAGGTGCAAGTTATACGCCAGATTTTACGGGATAAGTATGCTGTAACTAAAAAAAAAATCAAATATGTACATAGCTATAATTTTGTAAAGTGTACTTGAAAAGAATCCGAGTTTTAAAACAAGCATACTTTTAATTAATTTTTCCTTCTCTAGATTTTAAGCAAGGTAATAAAAAGTAATAATAAAATAAGAAGCCATTGAATTTTTTTGCTGATCAAATTAAAAGTACAAAAAATAAAGGAAGAAAAATATATGAATGGTGAAAAATTAATAGGAAATGGAGAGACTACTGCTATCTTAATGAACAAGCAGTTACCTTTGAGAAAGGTTATAACAGCATCTAAACAATATTCGCGAAAGGAGGATACCAATAATGTTCCGCAAGCCTTTTAAACCACCCTATAAAGGCGTCAGTTCATTTCCATTGGGTGGACAGACACTCTACATTGCTCCTAATGGCTAACAGCTTAGCTTTTAAAGTATTAATTCCCTTTGAATGAAACTCGAATGAACGTAATGACAATATACCATTTCAATGTAACTTCCTTTCATCTAGAACCACTGATTGTTTGAGGCGAATAATATTCTCTGTTTTAGATTTCAAAATAATTGTATCACTGCTAAAAATATACAAACATTGTGTACAAACTGCAGCAAAATCAGTTATAGTACTATAACCCCTTACCATACAGTCAAATTTATTATCGCCGATGTAAGAAATTCTCATTCCTTATTAAAAGGTTCCATTGTTAATTTTAGTGACACATTTCACACCACGTCAATGTGAGGACTTCGAACTCAGAGGTTTCATCAGGCCCTTTGTATGACGGATCTTGAACTGTACCAGGACTCGAATATATGACTCAACAGATACAACACCGTGTGACGGATCTATACGCGTCCTTCAATTAATCTCTGGGGGAATTCTTTTGGGCCAGCATTTTTTATTAACCAACCTTCTCCGAAAAGACAGAAAACGTGATTATGCAAATTAAGTTTAATATATATATATATATATATTCTTTATTCACGAGGTTGAGAGTTAGTGAAGCGAGAATAGATCGGAAGTAAAGGGAATTGTGAATAGAGGAGAAGTGAAGTAAATCGGTAGTGAAACGTATACGTAAACAGTGTAGGAACCCAAAAGTTGGAATATCAAGATAGTGGTTAATTTAACTATTGGAGAGCTGTTAAAGTCAACGTGTAAGAATAGAAGACTGCAAGAGTTCAGGTGCTGTGATCTTTAATCAAGTTGATGTTTAGAGAGTTAAACTATCAGTGCGGTCATTAAATAAATAAGCTCTGTATAAAGTTATTTTAAAGGTAGAGCTGCATTATTGAATATATTCTCCCCAACGCAATCTCGTCCACTCCCATTCTATTACTGATTAAATTAATCTTGTTTAAGTGTTGTTTGTGTCTGAGTTGAATATAGTGATAAATAAAATAATTTAAGTTCATCATGTCATCTGATCATTTAGTTCCTCCCACACCGTTAGCCGGGTCACAGTGAAGAAGAAGAGACGTGAATTATTTATAATCTGTCACAGATTCGAAACCATGACCACTCAGCTACAGCTGCCCTTTATCTTGAAAAACCGAGTAAGAGTATGAAGGGTGCGCAAATGAAAGTGATTCACAGACAAGTTGTGCATGAATGAGATGCTTAGTGACAGAAATGAGACAGATACATAGACAGACACAAGGATATTTAATGAGTGAAATGCATACAAAGCTTGTTAAAAGAAATCCTCTATGGCGTTTAGGCAGGCGTCCCACTGCTTAGAAAAGTTACAAATTCCGTCCGCAAAGAATGTCCAGGACTTTCCGCTTTTTACGGGCCAATGCCTCGATACATACCTTGGGGACATGCAACCTCGCATTGTCCTACAGAATGATGACACCTGACGACGACAGCATACCTGGGTGTTTGTTTTCGATACCCTTTGCAGCCTATCAAGTATTTGAGGGTGCCGTTAGGCATTCATGGAGACGTCCAGCTGCTTAAACTCCTGCGGGCCGAAAAATAATTCTCAAAAAATGCCCAATGACCACGCATTCTGCAATGGATATCCACAGGCTTACATCCTTCCAGTGTTGAGAACTTTCTTACATCTAGCTGATAGGTTTTGGACGTAATTGCATTCACAGCAGCAATTTTTGAATGAATGCCACATCCTTAAGAATGCATTTATACTAATCTGTTTGGGTACACACGCGCATGATACGTATACCTTCATAATTGCGTTAGTTTCGCTAAAATACGTTGGAAATTGTTCGCATGTGAGGCTTCCAATCACTTTCTTTTGAACACGCCTTATATAATGCATGGACATCCTATTAAATTGTGTTGTTGTTTGTGCTGCTACTCTAAGAGAAGATGGCACCATCCGAGGTAGACCCCCGAAATTCATCAAGGCACTGGGCTAAGTTAAGTCTGTTACTGCGCCACTTTGAGCACGCAGCAGATGACATTACGTTTTTGCTCCTTTTCGTTACAATTTGAAGGGAGAACACTCTGAGGGGGATTAGGGGGCTCCTACCTCTCTTAACCCAACCTCTCCAGAGGACCTTCGACTCGTCGAATATTTAGAGTTCCACAGCTCTATACATTTACAAACATCCTCCGACGATTAAATCCAGGGTGTGATGTTTGAGAAAATGAATGGTAGAGTGAGAGTTGGGAAACTAATTAAATGATTTATTTACGTCACAGCTATTAATTACAGTATATGCATCATTGAAGGTATTCATACTATTGATTATTTCCCTAGTTCTGAGTATGTTATTTGTGAGGGAGGAGGCAACACATCCGTACTCTTTTGGTATTTCCAACGGACTCCCCTTTCTAATCCATGGTCTTGTGATGGAGTCGATTTCTTTCTGACCTTTCGAATTACTCTTGGAGTTTTTGGCTTGCACGTTTGTCCAGCCGTTGAGCTTTCTTATGGTTATAGGTTGTTGGAGGGATGTCAGATGAAAAGACCTCACAATATTTAAGAGTGCACATGTGTATTTGAAAGATGTTATACTATCCATAAAAAAGAAGCTGATTTTGCAGCTGTGTGATGCAAAAACGTCACATCAGATCGAACGGCACAGCAGTCAGTGTCATTATCTATACAGCATTGGGAGCATCTGATTAAGTAATTTGTTAATACAATCATTAAGTAAATAACTTTTATATGATATGAAATGTTTTTTAGATATATCATTATCACATTATATATATATAAATATTTATCTCTATCATTAAGTATAGAGTTCTTCATGTTGTAGAGGTTACAATCATGCATTAAAGATATTATTGATTCACGGTAGAAATAGGTTATATTGTGTGTGTGTGTGTGTGTGTAGGTTCCTTTTGATGTAGTAAATAATTTCGAAGGTTTTTAGGAGCAGTCCGCTTCTGTCTAGCCTTATTGCTCATAAATAACTGAAACTGGTATCGTGAGAAATTTTCCAGACATCAATATTGCAAAGAGTGGTTATTGGACAAATTCGATCGGGAATCTTCTGATTTATAATCCTATAATAATCGGCTTTGTTCCAACCAAATGATCATTCATCTTTGTCCATAAAGGTCTTTGGTTTTGTCCATCTCTTTCATTAAACTTTTTGAGAAAATGTTTCATACTTGTCATTTCCTAACATCTTCTCCCGAAAACTGTGAAGAATATATACTTATTAGCTAATTGTTATTAAGTGTTTCTTATCTGAAGTCTACTAAGTGACACATTTTTAAAAAATTATATTATTTTTTAAAGTTCTGTCTGATGACAAATAAAAATGGAACTCACAAACTCTTTCATAAGTGCAATAAGTTTTTTATTCCTTTAAATGCCAATATATGTAACTAAGAATATGTTACAGAGCATAAAAATCTTAATAATATTTGAACAGTGCAAATATATATATACCGTTCAACAACTTTAAAATGTCATGGAAATCTTTCAGGCATACAAAATAAACAATACGGAATCAAAATGAAATATCCATCAAAGTTTAATTTTTAATAAATATTGAAAATCAGACACAATCGCTTACATTTATGAGAATCTCTTTGATTATATAACAACAATATGAAAATAACCTCTATGCTATTAATTTTACATCCCTTCTATTAATCAGTAAGATTGATGTAAATTAATTGCGAAATCTTGATTGGTAGTAATAAAATTCTTATTGGTATATAAAACCTACAGATTAGTTTTAGTCCATATTATATTAACTGAAAAAATCATTTTTATAAATGGAAGGAATATCTTTGAATTACGTTTAAATGGCAAAGCAGGATTAATGTTAAATAGCCTATAGGTAATGGTGCGTGACTTTGATAAACTAACTGAAATTAGTATAATACCCATCGTTTAATAGTGTTTGTAAAATTAACTAACCATTTTGATCAACGTGACTAGATTTAACTTGTATGCAATTATTAACCTCCATTCCGTATTAATCTCGGTTTGATTATTTTAATAACCCAGTAACTAATTAAAATAATGCTTATATTACAACATTCAAAAATATTTGATGCTTGGAATACTACCTTAATCCTCTAGAGTTTTCAAGTCGTAAGTTTACATCAGAACTGAAAGAGTTTTACAAGATTAATATTTGAACTTGTTTCTCTCGAGCATTTTTTTGTTGTATAACTAGGTGGTCCAACACCAAATGTACAAATTATACAATTGTTTATATTCATTGCTCAAATTGTAATGCTGTAATTTACATGTATTATTAACTTCTAATTTCTTGTCTCTATATCCGATTTGTTCAATTTAAAGTACGTCTTTTTAATCTTATTCCTTTTTTTTTCAAATCGTCTCTTTCTTTTCCAATATCAAATTTTTCAAAATTCTGACTTGTCAAGTGTACACGTAATAGTTCAAAACAGCAGTACTTCTTGCATGCATTGTAATCTCCATAATGCGCCAAGCACTTAACTCTAATTTTTAATAACTATAACTTATGTATAAATAAATTTATTTCATCATCGCGAAAAACTTTTTTAAACATAGAGAGAAGATTTTATGAACTTCATACTATTCAACTGTCAGTATGGTGTGTGTATGTGTGTGTGTATATATTTTCATTTTTTCCAACTTTAGAAGATTCTTTGTGCTAAAGTGTTATTCATTTTTGACAATATATTTTTGATAGATATTTAAATTCTGTAAGAAAGTATTTTACTTAATTTTAAAGCATTCTTTTTCTACCAGGTGCTATCAAAAATTTAAAAGAAGAAGAATCATTATATGATTTTAATTCTCAATTATTATTAAAGGATTGTTTTAAAATTTTGTTTCGAAATTCACATACAGTTTGAGATAAAAATTAATAATTTATGAATTTGTTACTTAACTTATTAAATTATTTAAAACCAAAAAAATATAGAACAAAAATTCTTTATATCATCTACTTTATATTTAATATTGTATAAGTAGTTGGATACACACATGCGTACCCAATATTAATGAAAGACTAGTAGGGAAGCATTTTATAACGAAAATTGTATAAAAAAATACAAAATGTTAACATATGTATATATAATGTTATATTTTTTATATACTGGTATATATTTATATATAAATGTTTTATATAATACACACACACTGCTGGCCACCGTAAATCCAACACCCTGCAGGAAGCACGCAAATAACATGAAATTTACAACATGCATTAGCGGAGGTGAGATATGCAAATGATTAGAATTTCAGCCCAGACACACATCACGCACGCTTGTGGCGCTACCTCAAAGCGCTATTTAAGGCTTGGAGATTTCGATGATTTCAAGTTCGGCAATTGTGTTATTCTTGTAGATTTTTTTTTCAAAAAACGATCAGTTATGTCTCGTACAAAACAGCTATCAGCTTTTGGTCAAGTATCCGAGTTCAACAGAGGAAGGATAGTGGCCTACCGAGATTGTGGATTATCTTTCAGAGAAATCGGTAGTCGTGTTGGACGAAACCAAACAACTGTAATGCGGATATGTGACCGTTGGATGCAGGAGGGTACGATGGACAAACGTGGTCGATTGCATCCACCTCAGTGCACCACTTCACGGGAGAACAGGCAAATTGTGCGCATGGTAGTGACGGATCGCTCAATCACATCACGAACCACAACACAGCACATTGAGTCTGTAACGCATCATTCAGTGTCTGCGCGTACCATTCAAAGCCGTTTACAGCAGAGTGGTCTGTCCGCAAGACGTCCATTGCTTGGTCTACCCTTGACAGAGAACCACAGACGTCTCCGCCTCCAATGGTACGATGAAAGGAGGATGTGGGCGGCAGAATGGAATGAAATTGTCTTTACTGACGAGTCATGCATCTGTCTGCAACACCACGATGGTCGAATTCGAGTCTGGAGACACCGTGGAGAGAAGATGCTGAACAGCTGTGTTATGTTCCGCCACACTGGTCCTGCACTGAGTATTATGGTATGGGGCGGTATTGAATATCACTCTCGCACTCCTCTAGTACGCATTGCCAGTACTTTAAACAGCCAGCGCTACATCTCCGAGGTGTTGGAGCCAGTTGTCCTTTCTTATCATCAGGGTTTGGCCACAGCCATATTTCAACAGGATGATGCGTGATCACACGTGGCACGCATTGTCCAAAGGTTCTTCGTCAATCACCAGATTGAATTGCTTCCCTGACCGGCTCGCTCTCCGGATCTTTCGCCGATAGGAAACATGGGGTCCATGGTTGCTCAACGATTGACCCAGATTACACGCCCAGCTGCCACACCAGATCAATTTTGGAAACGTGTGGAAGCTGCTTGGTCTGCTGTACCCCAAGAACACATCCAAAGACTCTTTGAATTAATGCCGAGGCGTGTGACAGCGGTGATCTCGAACAATGGCGGCTACTCTGGCTACTGATTCTGGCAGGAACCATACTTCACAGAAGTCTGTAAATTTAATCATTTGATACTTGGTCAACATGTTATCTACAAAATAAATTTTCTTGTGCTATCTCTTGTCTTTCTTGATGTTGCATTTACGGTGTAGCAGTGTATAGACTCGTTTAAAAAAGTATATATGTATTCGAGTATTTTTTTGATATATTATTCTGATCTAATGTGTGAAAATTAAGACCTATTTCCCTATTATGTTTAAAGGGACATGGTACGACTAACGAAAATTTTTTAATTTAATGATTTTCAAAATTTTTAGTTGCTTCCGTGTGTATACTATATAAAATAGATTTTGTGCTGAAAACTCCTACAAAAAGTTACGTACACGCATGGCATTTGATTTACAAGTACGTCAAACTATATATAACAAAATTAGGTATGGGGTTTGCGATAACATGATTGGTATTTGTACAATACTTCTTTTTTTGAATGCTTATTGAAAATTACGTACAAAATGTATACATCCTGAATTCAATTTTTTTAAAAAAAATAATAAGTATTGTTTTGATTTAAAACTGCATACCAACTTTTGTTACATGTACAATTAGCAATAGGTAACGAAAATTCAGAGCATTAGCATTTTCATTGAAAACAATCTAGTTATTTTATCTTTCTGAGATAAGTAAGTTTAATGTTTTGATTTTACATAGCTATGTGAATAAAAAAGAACGTAAAAGCTATCATAATTCTGCGTTTTTTATGTTTAGATCTTTCAAATTTAGTGAGGTTATAGAAAAGTATATAAAGAATAATTTAGTTAAAAAATTGGATTAGATTTTTTGACCGATTTTTGTTAATTGAATCGTATTGTGTCCCCTTAAAAGTTTTTAATCAAGATAATTTTATAGTATAAACATATATAGAAACAGTATTACTGACCAAGTTTATATTTTGTGTAAAATGAGGAAGATTCAACGACCTAAATGCTTTTACTTTCTGATTTTCAAGAAATACATTAACTACATCTTCTTGTATTATATCATGATACCAGCTACCTCTTTAGAGTCCTAATAATATAAGAGATTTTATTTACAATTTCAGGTAATTGATTACGTTTGGAAATTTTTTTTCATTACAGCGGTAAACATTTTAAAAGGAGGAAATTTTATTTTTAAAATCAAGGTTGAATGTGCGCTTACCACAGTTTGGTGTTAATATTTTAAGGTCTGAAAGTGTCTGCCAATTGAACATCTTGAGTAAAACAAAGAAAGAAGGATTAATTTATTTAGAATGGTCAGCCAATAACAGGATTAAATGAGTATTTTTTCTCGTATTATACATGCTTTGCATTAAAACCGAAGCAAAATTAGAGCATATTTGTGTGATTGACGAATTTTTTTCTCAAACCGCAAATGTTTGAACCGTAATAATTCCGCAATATTTGTTTGAAAAATTATCTAGAATCTTAAAATTTAAATAAAAGCGTTGTAAAATAGGAAACAAAATTAGATTACAACATATAGCAAAAAACAGATATTTGCGATCATTTAATTTTGTACAAGATTAAAAAACTTTATAATTCGTTTTAACTCACGGTTTAAATATACCAACATCAGAATTGGAGCGAATTTAAGTATAAAAAAAATAACTTAATAATTTTTTTCTTAGAATTCTAGAAATACATTTGAAATTATTCACATATCTACGAGAAAAAAGGAAATATTCATTCAATATTAAATTCTTTAAATATTAAGGTTTTTGTTTTAAAAAAATCTTTAAACTCTTTCATTCTTTATTTTGAATATTTGTTCATGAAATCAAATTAAATATTTTTTCCCCTTCAACTAAGATAGTTTTATAATTCAAAATATTCATTTTCTCTATAGAAGAATTCGGAATTTTTCAGTTATTTTTTATTAATCATTTTATTTAAGTAACACATTTCTTTTGAAATCAGAGATCTTGGGATAGATATATTAGTTAAGTTTTATTAATAAAATTAAAAGTTAAACACACACACACATTTTAAAAGTAATTTAAAATTCATTTATAAAACTTAATTTACTTTAAAAATAAATATTTATGTAAACTTATTTAATTATAAAGAAAATTTTGAAATTTAGCAAATAAAATTATTTAATACATGTTTATTATTCATAAGTATATATTTTAATGTGCATTCTGTTATTGTGTAATTAATGATTATAAAATAAAAAGTTTGAAAGAAAGTTTAATTTTAGAATGCGTTATTGTGAAAAATGGAGATAAAAATAATAAATATATATTAGACATTTATTATTTTAATTTTAAAAAATCATTATGATATATGTACTTCTGACGTTTTGAAACCAGCATGTATACGTTTCATTCGCGTTTTTGATTCTAAACTGCATGGTTTCAGTAAACAATATTATTATATGAAACTGCAGTACTTCCCAAACCTGAAAAAATATTGATGATTTAGATGTACATAAGAAATCTGACGAAGAAAAAGTTATTAAAAAAATTATTTCCGTAAATGGTTCTCAATCAAGGGATTTTCAGTGAGATTTTCTCAGAAAAATAATCGGAAATGCCCAAGTTTGTTATGTACCCTGATGTGACTTCATTTGATAAACTGAACTTGTCCCAATTCGATTGGCTGAAAATGGAACAATATGAAATGCAACTGATTGATTTCCAGTTTAGTTCAATATGGATTCAAAAATGTATTGAAGCAAAGAAAAATCTGGAATTGTGATTGAAACAGAAAGATTGACAAGCGATGTAAGTAAAAATGCCAGTAAAAAATTTTTAGAAACATTGAATTCCATTCCAGACACATTTAATTGTTTGAAGACGCTGGCTTATGCAATTTTAAGCATATTTTCATCTACCTACGCCTGTGAGTCATTATTTTCAGAGATGAATGACATTAAAGACTCACTTAAAAACCGTTTGGCAGATGACTCTTATTCAGCATTTTTTTCTACTAAAAGTAACATTTTACAATTCTAATAAAGTTATTTGTCATCTAATCTGCAACAACAGAAGTCACAGTAATGTTACTTTAATTTAAACTAAACATATAGTAGAACATCGTTTATCCGAATCTATTGGGATCGGACACCGTTCGGATACGCGATTGTTGGATCCATGCAGTATATGATAATAGACACTATACAAATATTGAAAATCATCACATGCTGGAAACGTGCTTGAAGAGAAAGCCAAACAGGTGCAAAATGTCGCAATTTTACCTTGATTGTAGAAAATAATTACTTATTTTTCGCTGTACCAATGTACACCTTCGTTTTTTCGCTGCAAGGTCTCTGATTCTCATCATCAGAAGTAGTTGATAGAACAGCACTCTAATTGTTGTCC
>BMAO01008190.1:0-16914 GCA_019973975.1 Trichonephila clavata
TTGATACACTTGCTTCTACTACGATAATTTACACTTTTAAAAAGTATTAATTCTTTTTACTTTTTCTAAAAACACCCACAACATTCTAGATTTATTTTTTTTAATTTTACTGCACAATGAAAAAAATTGTTGCAACTTTAAAGCTTAAATGTCTAAATTTTATAACAAACGCGTGACTTGTGCAGCGTAAATAGCTTTCATCAATTTAGAACTTCCTTTCTCTTTCTAACTTTTTAAATCAATGCATTTTTTTTTTTTCAAAAAACAACTTGTATGTACGAGGGTGAGTTGGAAAATATGCTTCCCCTGTCGACTGGGGTCAGAGTTGTGTATGAAAGTCAAAACATAGAAATGAGACCTAAAAGATAAGACATAACTTTACTTTTTCCGCATAAGTACCAAATACATTGAGACATTGTCATACCGCTTGATGAGCTTCAAAAGAGCCTCCAGGAAAAATTCAGGGTTTTGCTTACGGAAGAACGGCTATGGGCGAAAGACGAAACAGCAGGTGAACGTACAAGAACCGAAACACCATTAAGGTAGAGGTCGGCAGCGATCAAGCAGATTCGAAAAAAGTGGCCAGGGTTTCTCAGATCTGTGCGATTCCGTTCTTGAATGACAGAGCGAGATTACACTTCGGCGACAACAATACAATACCATATTGCAACTATTAGTAGGGAGTGCCTAATACCAGGGATGGCGAACCTTTTTGAAACGTGGGTCAAATTTTGTCATATTTTTTTTTAGTACTAGCTCGAGGGTCACTAATGCCCATTCGCATAAGAGTTAAGTATAAAAAAATTTTAACTAAGTATTTTTAAAACTAAGCATCTTTAAAATTCAATTGGCTTAACGAGTAAAAATAAGCGAGCTTTGACGATTTAAAATTGTTTAGTAGGGCTAAAAGTTCTTAATTGTTTGGTGCAAATGTCAATGAGTGTTTAAATGAACAAGGAGCAACAAAAATTACATTCTATATATATTGTGAAGTATTATTTACTAGTGTATTATATATAATAGGGTTGGTTGGTCGCTGGCCTTCTGTACCCAAGGTTGCGGGTTCGACCCCGGCCCAAGTCGGTAGATTTTCATGTTACAGAAAACCAACAGCGGCCATGTCGTATGATTATGCGGCATGTAAAAAACCCCTTGAAGTGCCCGTTTGGCTTGGTGCTCTTGAACAAAACTAAATTCCTAAGTTCAATTTTCGCATCGTCAGAGCTGAGGTGCCTCCCTCTGGGGAGGAAACTGGGCGTCAAAATTACTTGCGACAATTGGTGTCGCCTATACGGTGCCGCACTAAAAAGTGATACCAGCTTTCGGGAATGTACTAGGTTGCAAAGGTAAAAAAATACCAATACGCAGTACCCATTGAAAAAAAAAATATACATATATATATCGCTAATAATATTATTCGGGCTCCAAAAGCCACCTTCCTTGCATATTTTCTCGCAGAGAAATTTTTATAAAAATATGCCTGCCTTTTTTTTTTTTTTTTTGATGAAATATCAAAGTCCAGCTCTGTTAAAATTGCATGCAGTCAGATTCCATATTCTATCAAATTATTTGGAAGAGTCAAAAATGAAGAAATTTTTCCTGGGTTTAATAACATGTCTGTTTTTAAAAATACTTAAGATGCTTATATAATTGAAGGGGGGAAAATTACTGTTGCAATTTTATTACAGATATTTCCTAACGATAATATTTTGGCGAGATACATATTTGTTATAAATAAGGAATTAATAATTGGGGTAAATTATTATTTGAAAGTGATTTAAAATTACCAATTAAAAAAATGGATAATTATAAGACATTAAAGCTAAGATATTTTTTATCAAACGTGGTTACTGCGGTGAATCTCAACAATTTATTTACTGAAAGATGATGTGAGCATATTTTTATTAATAAAATGAACAAAAAATAATTCAGTAATTCATTCGCAAACGATATCTGAAGACAAAGTAAAGCGATTTTAATGCCATAAAAACGTCAGCTTAAGCGAAAACGGTGGGCGAAAGAAAGTAATGTTTTGTAGACACAAAAAATACTTCAGCTTTCTAAATGAAGACGGTGTCTGTAGACAAAATAAAGCTACGTTCCAGTATCCTGAGCAAGGACAGTTTCTTGAGCCAGGGTAAAGCTACGCGTCAGTATCCGTAATGAATGATGGTTTCCAAAGACAGGGTAAAGGTATTCGGATACAATATAAACGTGAGCTTCACAAGCGAGGATAGTTTCCAAAACAGGGTAATGCTACGAGTCAGCCTCCTAAATGAGGACGCTCTCCCAAGACAGGGTAAGGCTATGAGTCAGCATCCTAAATGATGACGGTCTTTAAAGACAGGGTAAAGCTATGAGTTAGCATCCTAAATGATGACGGTCTTTAAAGACAGGGTAAAGCTATGTATCAGCATCCTAAATGAGGACGGTCTTCAAAGAAAATAAAGCTTTGAGTCAACATCCTAAATGAGGATGGTCTCCAAAGACGGGGTAAAAGTAAATGGACACAATAAAAACGTGAGCTTCCAAAGCGACGACGGTTTCCTAAGACAAGGTACAGCTATATTAATGTAATGAAAAGTCAGATTCTACCGTTTTCACTCAGAAAGGCTTTAATGATATAATCAATTCGCTATCGTACAGTATTTGTGTGTTTGAACTTGTTTTTAGTTATTTTTAGACAGTTTTAAATGGGGAAAAAAGCTTTTGATGTATCTCAGTAGTGGTATATATATATATTTTTATTTCAGGAGCATATTTTTAAATAAAAGTAATTGAGCTATTAAAGGCTGTATATGCCGTTAACTTTATCTAATTAAACAGGAATAAAATATTTAAATCCGTACAATCAGAAGCCATTTCAATTCTTCAAGCTTTTAAGGTTCCATGCCATACTCGAGATAGTAATATACCAAAATCTAATCTTCGCTCTTTTGGTCAATTTAATTTTTTTAAGGGATTGAATTTCTTTTTTCGTACCTAGTTAAGATTTTACTGATTTCGCCCAGTGGGAAATGTGAAAAATCTGGAAAAAAGCTCAACAACTTTTTCTCAAAAAAGTGATAAATTGCGAGGTGAATTCCAACTCTGTCATGCAGAATTCTTTTTTTAATGGTAGTAAATAGCTAATTTCTGCAGTTTTATTTTTAATAAATGATTTCCTAATTTTTTTCACTTTCCATAATGAAGTCGCTTTTTTAGTATTTAATTCTTCTTTCAGCCTCAAATGATTTATTTATTTATTTTTAATTTTTTACTGCTTTCGCTTATTTTAATTTCTTTTTCTGCAATAATTTTGAAATTCTTCACATTCAATTTCCCTCTTCAATTTTCTGCGCCGTTTTACTTGGAAAATAAAGGGAATTTCTTCTTATCGTTTCAAATTGTTGTAATTCTACAGTTCTCAGTTGTTTCATCACGTTTCAGAAATACTTTTTATTCTTCATATTTCGCGAGGTGCGAGGCGGCCATCTTGAATAAAATCTACATTCCATCTATAGCCTGTTTAGCGCGATTTTAATCACGCCTTAGGCTATAGCAGAATAAAAAAAAAAAAAAAAAAAAAAAAAAAAAAAAAAAATAGCGTAGATTTTGAAGAATCAAATATTGCATTAAAAAAAACGTGTGCACTTGAAATAAACGAAAGATCTAATAACTACTATATTCAGATGACCAGAACACGGTAGTAGCTTTCAAAATCGTAGCAAAAGAGTTTTACTTACGTAGACACCACCCTATGAATACGAATAAGTACGAATCTATATGTTGTCTTGCAGTTAGTTCCGTTACGTTTTTTATTCCGCTAAGCTCCATAGTCTTTCGGGTACATACGTATTAGACCCTATTTTTAGTAATACTTCACTGCGTTCACTTTCGAAGAAAATACGTTCCCAATTTTAATAATTTTTCGCAACAGAAAAAGAGAAAAATAAAACAAAAGAATTAACCCATTAAAATAATATTATCTTCGATCTAGGTTATTTTGCTTGAACATGTGCGAGAAAAGTACAAACTATAAAAGAAGAGTAAATTTCGACCATGCGCTAGCAAAATTAGTGCGTTTGAATAAGCGTAGGAATGGTATTCCTTTATTGGTGGCAGATCGAGCCAATTGGCGACGTTATTCGATTCGATGTTATAATACTTTATAGGTATTGTACTATCCATACATAATATGTATCTCAACCACACCATAGATATTTATCAATTTATTAATACATTTGTTGGTTTCTGCATCAAAATTACAATTATTTTTGTGGAAAATATTTTTAAAAAGTATTCTTTAAGAAAATTAAATTTGGACGACATGGTGTTTGCGTTAGTTTTTTTTCAGTAGGGAATTAATTGGGACAAACACAAAATTTTTTACAAATGTTGTTTAGTTAGTAAAGTTCGACTTACATGCATGGTATAGCAATCTAATACAAAATATGTCCTCCTCTAGCTTTAATGAGATCCTGTACACGGTTTGGCATGGATTCCACTAAATTAGAACATAAATTTTTCATCTCGTCATCACGAAGCCAAACTTTTTTAACATTCTCAATCGTTGTTTTCTTTGTTGGGTCCATTGTACTCTCTCACGTCTCTTTACAATGATCCATAAATTTTTTATGGGATTTACATGAGAATTACTAGGCCATTGCAGAACCGTTATCTTCTGTTTTGAAAAAAAATTCGTTCTTTTAGCTTAGAAGTATGGCATGGAGCAAGATCTTGTTGAAAGATACCAACACCACCAGAGAACGTTTGCATCATATGCACAATTTTACTTTCTATTATAGAAAGGTATTGTTTATAGTTCATCATCCCTTCAGCTGCTAATAAACTGCCAGGTCCTCCATAAATAAAATAACACCAAAAACATCTGTTTCTGAGGGTGCTTAACTGTTTGAAGGAAATGTTCTCCACTACTTCACCTGATAAATCTTGCTCGAAACCCTAGAACAAAAAAATGCGTTCGTCGCTGAATACAACATTCTTCCAATCTTGTGCAGGCCGGGGTTGATATTTCCTGGCCCAATACAAACTTTTTTCCTTCATTGCAGGTGTTAAAAACTGTTTATCGATTGGTTTTCTTGCAAATCTCCCAGCTTCAATAAGGCTTCGTCGAACTGTCTATGAATCCACATTCACACCAGTAGCTAAAAATTTTCTCTGAAGATCTTTCCATGTTTTGTATAGATGCATTGTATGCAAGAAACTTGTTTGTTCGAGGCGTGGTCTTGTGTTTGCGTCTAAATTTATTCTTTCATTTGGGTGACACTGTCCCAAAATTCTTTTGCCGATTAATAATCCTAGAAACACTGGATTTTCCACCTGTTGTAGCAATGTCCCTCACAGTCATAGAAATATGCTGACTAAGGGTAACTAGTTTTTTTCATTGATATAAAATTATTTTATAAGAAATCCCATACGTATAATAAAATATGTTAAATTTTTACTGTGGAATCACTATTCTCTGCAAGATTTTCACTCAATTTTTCCTTCTAATTCGGAAATCAAATCTTCAAATTTTGTTTTCCACACTACGCTTCTTAATTATCGATACCTATCCACTAAATTCGGTTAACTCAATTTTTTCAAATTCTATTTTGTATGGGTATAAAATAAAGTGAAATGTATTTTCCAAACTGTTAAATTGATTGAATCTCTCTTTAAAATCTTGTTGTATTTCCAGCATATTCATGACATATTTTTTAATTGCAATTTATTAAATGTCAACAGAGTTTTCAAAAATTATTGTTGCTTGAAAATGTTTTTGTAATTGAGGAAAATATTTCATGATTTTCATTTCCAAATCCTTAGTAAAGATGTCAAGTTTCGTCATAAATATTTTAATATTTTGAATCATTGTTAAAACAATTAATCCATGTTTTTTTATTCAGTTCATTAAAATTCTGATTGATGTCTCATAGAAACATTTAATCAATTAATTAATGTATATTGGATAATTCATCGATACTGTTGTCTTTTTCAATTAAAAAGATCTTAATTTCTTCTAATAACGTTACAAAGCGATGAAGGACTTGACCGATACTAAGCCATAGCACGTTGTTGTATGTCAAAATCCCTGAATATTTGCATTCAGTTTCTCTAAGAATTGTACAAATTGCCTTTTATAAAGAGCTCTTGAGTTTATATAAAGTTGGTTATTTTTATAACAACTTACAATACAATGGAAAATGTTTTTAAACCATGCTTCGCAAATAAAACTTGCTGGTGTATTATACAATGAAATTCAATCAGGAAATGTGAGATATTTTGCTTAAGATGCTGAATAAATCCAATATCTTCCTCTACCATACTAAGTGCACCGTCTGTTATTACAGAAACTATTCTCTGAAAGTCAGTACCCATTTCTTTAAATGCAATATCGAATTCTGCAAAAATATCAAGACTAGTACACTTTTCTTTCAACGCTATTAGTTTCATTAACTCTTCTTTCATTATATTTCGAAACTTATACCGACCAAAAACTGCAAATTGTGCATAACCATTTATATTATTCATCTCATCTAATGCAATTGAATACATTTCTGCATAATTTAAAACGTTGTGTATTTGCGCGAAAAATTTTTTTTCTTCCAATTCTATTACTCGTTATTTAATTATATTGCGACTTATAGGAAACTCATTTATACGCTTTATAATCAAGTATTTTTCTTTAAAATCAGCAAACAATGTAGGACTACATTCTAAAAACGCTTTTTTTGTTTACAAATTCTTCTTCTGAAAGAGGTTTCCTGCAATGCAATGGGCAACTTAGAAACTAGCAGCTTTAATGTTATTTTTTGAAACCAAAAAAACTTTTTTTAAACACTTCTTTGAGAAAAATTCTCTCTTTTTTTTCTTTTGTAAAAATATATTTTTCTTTCTTCATCCTCTGGAAAGGACGAGATTAGAATGCAAGGTTTCAAAATGTCTTTTTACATTATATGTTCGTGCAGTCACTTTTCAATTACAAATTATACGTATAACCTTTTTATTCATGTCAATTCCTCCATATTTATCAAACCATTCAGCTTGATAAGGCCAGGAACTTGTATGGCTTGTTTTTAATTTTTTAACCGCCGACGTAGTACAGGGCTACAATTTAAAATATTTATATTCAGAATGCACTAATTCGAGAATATATATATATATATATGTTGTATTAACATACCTATATATATATAATACACATAGATATTACTTTTAAATGCGCTCTAAATGTAAGTTCAACTCTGGGACTGACTGGTGCAAGCGCTTTAAATTGCGAGCCAAAATTGCTATTATCGAGAATAAGAGATGTGTACATGAACCCCATTGGCATCTCACAAAATGAAACAGTGAGGGGACGATACAAGTGCTATGGAAGTCTCTTTCTACAAACATAACTGAACATAACCTTACAAAAGTGCATTTCATCCGAAGAAAGTGCTTCAAATATGGTTATTTGCTTTGGTTTGTCGATTTTTTTTCTTCAAAAAAAAAATGTGAGTAAAATTATACAATTTATTTGATATTTTGTAAGCACTTTTGCTTTATTTCAAGTACTACATATGTTCATATACATTTGTTGTCATTTGCGTAACTTTGGAACTGTAATAATCAAACTGGAGGTTATAGACAGAATTTAAATAGATTTTGTGTCAATGTATGCTTGAAAAATACAAATAGAACAAAAATAATCCACACAAGTTAGAAGAACTAAAAAAACCCACGTAAGCAAACAAGT
The DNA here is from genome assembly GCA_019973975.1 of Trichonephila clavata. Taxonomy (NCBI): domain Eukaryota; kingdom Metazoa; phylum Arthropoda; class Arachnida; order Araneae; family Nephilidae; genus Trichonephila; species Trichonephila clavata. The sequence continues at coordinate 7,724 of BMAO01008190.1, forward strand.
GGTTTCCCAGCAATCGTGGGTCAGTTAAAGAGCGCTTGCGTGGGTCAGTGGCTGACCCACGGGTCGTAGGTTCACCATCACTGGCCTATACCATCCGCCATACAGTCCTGATCTCGCACTAAATGACTTTCATCTGTTTCCAGCTTTGAAGAAGAATCTCGCAAGAAAGTTGGAACCAACGCTGAAGTCAAACAAGCCGCTAAACGCTTTTTCCGTATGCAAAGCCCTGAGTTTTTCCTGAGGGACTTTTTGAAGTATATCAAGTGGTATGACAAATGTCTGAATGGTACTTGTATTTATGTGGAAAATAAAGTTATGTCTTATCTTTTATGTCCCATTCTATGTATAAAATTCCATACACACTCTGACCACAGTCGGCAGGGAAAACTTATTTTCCGACTCACCCTCGTATTTAATGCCACTTTTGTGGTGGAGCCGCTTCTGTTATCAAGTATGTTCAATATTGTAAAAGAAAATCTTAGAGATTTCGAGAAAATTTACAACTTTCTTACGCATTCTGTTTAAGCATTTATCATATACCAAACAGCCCACTTTTCAAATAACTTCATCATTTCAGTGTCCTTGAGTGTATTATTGCAATGTGTCTCATAGAAGAGCGGAAAACGGAGACCTGAAGCAAAATTTAAAAAGGAAATCTATAATTTAGAAATCTCTGGAATATAATTGTTACACCTGCTACAGCGCTCAGATACAACTATCAGGTCTTAAAATACAGGTAAGTGATGATAAAGATTATCCGCAAGCAAACACACCGAATTAAACACTTCAACGGCTGAAGTAAAACTAACTCAGTTATAGGAAGCGACCGCTATTTATAGTCTACGCCGCTACATCCACAGCTATTTCGAACAATCTGCTTACGACCTAGATCATGTTATAAACTTTTCAAGTAATTTCGAGAAAAATCCATATGGAAACCAAAAATTATATCAACTTGGCTGTATCTCCAATATTTCGCCTAGTTCACATTGAAACGTCATTATAATGAAAGGAACGGCGTTGCTTATGTGTGAATATAGTACACTTTTAATAATAAGCAAATGCAACAAAAAATAATATTAACTTATTAAAATTGCAGATTTACGTTATTTATGCTATTTTAAGATAAACTTATGCACTACTTACCCAAAATCAGTAAAAAAATTATTAAATTAACTTTATATGCGTAATCTGTAATTTAATAAATTCTTCTATCAAAAATAGAATAATTAGAAATTGTTTGTGAATCCAATTCTCTTTTTGCACATTTTTTCATGCCAAATTTTACGTTCCACAAGTAAAATTGATAATACTCTAATGACTAAAAACATATAATTGTTGTTATATTAGGAGAATATACTTTATAGGGAATTTTAGTGAAGCGTAAAGATTCATACAGAATATTACCTGGTCTAACTACGATGTAAAAATATGTTGTAATATATAAATGTCAAGAATAATACACTCATGTCCATAAATTAAGGATAATGAAGTTCAGGCAAAGAAAGAGACAGAAGCAAAACAAATTTGACTTATTTGTAAAGTCTATTTATTAAACAAAAGGTAAAGAGCAAAAAAAATGCTATATGTTTGACATAATTAATAAAAATTGCGATTTTTACTCCCTGGAGCAAATTTCAAAAAAGAACCTATTTAGAAAAAACAGTATAACATGGTTAGTATGATGGTTAATACGGAGTATGTCTCCCGGACGATGCAATTCAGGCCTTACAACGCCTGCGCATGCTGAGTATCAAATTATCAATCTGATCTTGGGGAATATTACACCACTCCTCAAGCAATACCCTCCGAAGTTCCGGTAGACAGGTGGGAGGGGGTTGACGGGCTGCAATTCGTCGGATAAGCATATCCCACACATGCTCTATTAGATTCAAGTCCGGTGAGTATGCTGGCCAACCCATACGGGTGATATCCTCCGATTGAAGGCATTCGTCTACAATGTTTGCACGGTGAGGACGGGCGTTGTCATCCATAAACAGAAATTCACCACCCATGGCGCCCCGAAACAAACGTACATGTTGTTTCAGAATGACATCCCGATATATGTGGCCTGTCATCGTTACACTCTGAACATGCAGGTCAGTTCTGGAACCAAGAATAATTCCTCCCCAAACGAGCCATCCTGCACCACCGTAACGGTGTCGTTCAATGGTGTTCTCTTGGTGATAACGGGTACCTGGCGCTCTCCATATGAAAGTCCGGCGAGAATCAGACTGCAAACTAAACGTGGACTCGTCGGAAAACATCACACAAGACCACTGTTGCGGTGTCCACAATGCATGCTCTCTACTCCAAGTTAATCGCAGGCGACAGTGAGTTACGGTAAGGGGAACACATCTGACAGGCCTACGAGCATATAGACCAATGTGCCCTAAGCGTCTGTGCACGGTCTGCCTTGAAACTGTCGTACCGGTAGCTGAAGAGAGCTGACGAGATAGGTCTGATGCTGTTCTCCGTCTGTTTCTTTTGGCAGTAACTGCCAAATACCGGTCCTCATTCGGCGTTGTAACTCGGGGCGACCTGTGCTGTAACATCTACCCACATTACCATCATCTTGGAATCGTTACCAAAGCCTGGAGATGACACTCTGGGCGATTCCAAGTTCCTCGGATACTTCCAGCTGGTACGTCCACATTCCAGTTTTCCGATAATTCTACCACGTAAAAAATCATTCAAATGTTTCCTTTGTGCAATAACTATGTGGTTGTTGCACTTAAAGGCTTTTAAAGCGCTTGTGAACAATTTTACTTCTTTGCCACCATTCCTTATATACTCTTACACTCTCGTCATTGTGACGTACTACCCGCGCCATCTGGTGGTTTCCTGTAATTTGCATATTCTTCTTCAAGATGTGTGTGATAATTCTACAGGTGAAATTTTTATGTTAAAGTTCAATTTCTGTGCGATTCTAAATTATTCTTAATTTATGGACATGAGTGTATATTTATAGTACAAGTACCATAATAATACATTTATAACATGATATAATAATAATATATTTAAAATATAGTATAACAATAATATTTTAAAATATAGTATAACAATATTTTAAAATATAGTATAGCATTAATATAACTGAATTATAATTTCATTATAATACTTACGTATTTGTCAAAGCCTTTGATTAGCTAAGTAGTACGACGTTAATATTCACTAACCGATTTGTTGCTTTTATTTCGGTGGTTCAGTGTTTGAAATGTGGTGCAAATAATTAATTCGGAATGAAAAACTTTTTAATTAAAACTAGGACGTAACGAACAAAAACACATTTACGTGTAATAACATTGAAAAAAATATCTTTGCAATCTAAATGTAATGAAGTCAGTTAGTAAACGCAACATCTTTTTTCTATTACTTGTCAAAAAAACATATCAAATTCGAATCCTAACAGTCAACAGAAAATTCTCCCATTCAGATTCATGACAAAAAGGATGCCAATTTTATTAACAAAACTTATAATACCAAACGATTAAAGCCAGTAAATAAAATAGACAATAAGAAAAGTTAGTTATGAACCATTAAATCAAAGCAGACGATAATAGTATGAAAGAGAGAATAAGTTCCAACGTTAATAGGTGTATTAAAAATAATTTCAAAGAACTTGCTCCACATTTACATATTGCATAGTTTGATTTATATTCAAATCTAAATCAACTACGTAGTTTCTTTTTTATGTATTTTACCGTTAAAGTTTGAAATCCGCTATTTCATAGAATAACTTAGGTATTTCATGAAATAATCAGTTAAAGTATGCAAAATTATTGAGAATTCTACGATTTAACTAGTTATTCTATAGAATAACAATTACTTGATCTTTAAAGTATGAAAATACAGCATTCGAAAATTCTTTGAACCGGTTATGGCTGCTTTTAACCAATTTTGAACCGCTTATAGCAGTTAACTCGTGTAAAAAATGTGTAATAGTAAAAAATATGCTTGTTTCAAAAACAATATGCAATGCAGATCAAAGTGTCATAACAGCAATACTCTCTCTTATTTATAATGAAAAGTAAATATAAAGGGTATAAAACTGGAATTAATACTTTGTTTGAAAAAGTTTACATAATGTTTTTTTTTTATGTTTTCTTCTCAGCGTATATATATTTTTAATATTTTAATATAACTATTTCTGCAACATATTCTCTTTTTCCCTTTCTGTTTAACTAATGTTAACAATATAGGCAATAAATAAATTATATCCTGTGTTTTTCCTTATTACTTATCAATAATTCATCCGCAATAGGGATAAAATGAGATTTTGAGAGATTTTAGCTATTTATAATCAATTAATTTATAAAATAACATTGGAATTGTTTATTTTTTCACTTTAATGCTCTATCATTAGTTATTTTATAGAATAACTAGATAAAGTATGAAATTTTTCATCAATTATATACTTTAACTGACCTGTCTAGTTATTTCATGAAATACCTAGTTATTCTTTGAAATAGCTAAATTATACACTTTTAACGATAACATATATAGCAATATCCTCTAGGTCTAGGTGGTGGGTCAAGAGCCCATTAGTAGGCTGTCAAATAGTGCTTGTTATCGCTGTTCCAATCTTTTTTTTTTCAATTTATATTAGTATAAATAACAATAATATTGTGTAATAATGATATATGTGTAACAGAGAACAATATATTTTTTAATTTAAACTTTTGATATTATTTTTAATTGATTTCTGTTTGTATCATAATAGTATATTTTAATTATTTACCGGATATTTTGAATGCTCCCTTTGATTAATGTATGATTAATATTTGCTATCATTGAAATCTGTTTGTTTTTTTCGTCTTTTTAATATTACGCGGTATAAAATAACGATTTTAGTCTTATCTCTATAAGACTTAATTCGAGAAACTTTCGTTTCAAAGAAAAAAACTATCTAATGTTATCTTATATGAACAAATAAAAACAAAACATGAAGTTAAAAATTATTACGAGTTACTTAAATTTTAATGGGAGATTTGCAACGTGATTATAGGTCTGTTTCGCATAATACATAATTAGTATTAAAAATTAATACATGACATGACAGAGGTAAAAAAAATATAAAAGTAAGATAACTAAATAAATTATGTATAATTAGTTGAACAGTCATGGAACATTCTATTTTGAAAATTTTATTCAGATTACATTTTAAGCTAGTTATCTTTAACAGAACATAAATTTATATACTCAATCTACTCTTTTATATACTTAATTTACTCTAAGGGTGCTTAAGCCCTTAGTACCGTAATAAAATGGTAGACAGGTGTCATTTTGTTAACAAAGGGAGATTATGTAATGCTTAATGATCATAACCAGTTCAAATGATCAAAAAACTTAACAGTTACCAGACGAATATTCTTTTTCAGCATAACAAGAGCTGTTATTAAAGTATTTTATTAACCTCACACTGAGGAGCAAATGACAACGGAATTTTTTATTTTGAAATAAGATAAAATGACGACACCTGATCTCGTTCTTCAAACTTCTACAATGGGCAATAGAAAAATTTTCAGCCACGACACATACAACATGCACTAGCCAAACGACACGAGGGTCTTTCATGACACTCGAAAACTCACTATTCGACATCAACAACGTTTTTCATTGCTTCTGCTTATGATCAGCGGCTACCACCCGATTACTCAAATTTCTGGCGACCGAGATGTATCACATAGCGTTAGTAAAATAACCTTTTTATCTACAATTTTAATAGCAAATTAACCCATATAACCATCGATCTATAAAGGTAAGTGACTTAGACTATAGCTATTGGATACTTTGTTGTATTGTCATCATGTAGGCGCTCTCCAACACATCTCGTAAGGTCAAGCTCAGCCAAACTTTCAAGCAGGTGCTTGTTTCTTTTCGCACCCTTAAACTTTTTGGGTGGGACTTTTTCACGTCCCTAAAATTCCTGATAGGAAAAAACATAGACTGTACTCCAGACGTGGTCCTAAATATCAAAGGCTCTTTCTGGACAATTTCCCGTGTCGCCCATGACCATTTTATTGCCACATGCCGAAAGTCATATGGATTGACCAAAAATCGACATGTCACTCCGATCATTTCCCCTTCCCAATAGCACAAATCCTGTTCATCACTGCCACGTGTTAGATGGAATATAAGACTAGACAGCTGCTGACACAAGTGTGTCTTATCTACCACCTGCTTTGAAGGAAGAAGCCGTATGGTGTACCTTTTCTCCTAGGGTACCGGAAGAAAAGTGGTTAAAGACAGCTGGCTGAGAGAAGACATCATAAACTGTCTTTTACTTCAACTTACTCGCCCTTTTTAATCATTCATTAACCGTTTGTATATTATCATATTTCGGCATAGACAGCATTATTTGTATAGAACCTATATCAGTGCTTCTCAAATTTTCAATATTTGCGACCCAATTTTCAATCATGATTTTTCATCGAGCCCTTCTTACAATAACAATATATTGAATTCAATAATAACATATTTTGACGCTAATGTTACAATACGACTAAAGTTGTATGTATTATTATGCATGACAAGCCGATGGAGTCACTGGTAATAATTAAACTTGTTCTTATAACTTAGTATAGTTCAATTAATTATAAAATCTTGTGCAGTACTGATATATTATAAGTGTATTGTATCAGTGTGAATGTGTATTTTAATTTTTATTATGTCAGAATGTATTTCGTTTTGCTTTCTTCAGTAAATAAATTTTTTTAAATAATTTTTTTGTTTCGACTTTTATATGCTCACGCCCTCACCCAGAGTTCTCGCCCCTAAAAGGCGCGCCCCACAGTTTGAGAAACGTTGACCTATATTTATGTTTGTAGTTGTTACGTTATGCCACCTGATCGACTGTAACATCAGATCAAGGTCCACGAAATTCATAAAGGCGAAGGGCTAGATTTTTACGCCTGTCGTTAGCCTTTAGCTTTGAGCACTAGCTTGACTGTACGATTTTGCTCGGTTCCACGCCCAATGTGAGGGAAGAACACCATGGGATGGTCAGTGGCCTCCCAATTCTTTTCCCTTCCACACCTCAAAGAGAGGACTTGCGGCTTGACGCTATTTAAAGTAGACCCCATGCCGCGAAGCACTATACATTTACAAACATCCATGCCTTTTCGGGATTCAACCCAGGCCCCAATACACCGCAGTCAGCGTCACTAACCACTATACCGATGGACGACTACCTATATTTATACCTATCACTACTCTAGAAGAGTCCTATCATTGTTTACAGAGTAAGTTGAAAAATGCAATTGTTTATATGTAATCAAGAATAAAAATATTAAGTATCATTAATTATTATTTACATTTTACACTGCCATACACTTTTGTATATCTCTGTTATAGTTCGGAAATACATTATTTCAATAACTGGATATAGCCCTTGTGTTGCTTTATAGTGGCGAAGTTAATATAAACACTTGCTCACTCATTCAATAACTGAATATTTTTCAATTGTTTGATTGATTATTAAGTTACACTTCAAAGCCATACAAGGGCTATTGGTGACGGACCTCATAATTCTAAGCTTCGGTCAAAAGACGATTGGTGACTTCTGATCAGACACTCCACTCTCTAAACTTCCATACTAAGGCATCGTAAGAATTGTGTGCCTCGATGGACTTAACAAGCATCAGACTCTCAAACGGCACCAAGCTGCTTTAGTTGTCCCAAAACTGTGAGCAAATGACTCGATAGCAACAATGTCAACTATAAGTTCACAACCATGTCGATTCGGCTACCACAATCCCTGTCTTTAATGGCTTGAGCCACTAAATACCAAAACTCTAATTTTTGTTTGTTTTCATAAAATGTATTTAAATAGCTTCAAATATGTGTTTACGCCATGCATAAAAATGTTTATAACTTTTAAAGTTTCCATCGTTTTATTTCATGTGTGTACTTCTTTTGAAAATTCTTCACATAATTTGAATACTTTTTTTAAACAAATTCATGTTCTTCAAACTAATTTTTTTTTAAAAATTATGATACGGGTGTTAAAAATTGTATCATTAAAAAATTCGGAAAATTTTAAATTTTGAATAAAATTTCTTTTTTTGATAAATATATAAAATACTGTTCACCACGTGGTAAATTTTTACATAAATTATCAAAAAAAACTTCTATATATGATTATTTTTATAATACAGTAAAAACGTATATAATTTTTAAAGCAACTCTTGGATCAGGAGGATCAAATATGATTTCAAGAAAAGTTTATATTTTTTAACAAAAAAAAATAGTTTTATAAAAACGTTTTTCATGCAATTTTTTTTTCTTTGTATAAATATGCTCTATTAACACAATTTTTTTTCCTTTTGACTTAGTGCAGAGAAATTAAATTATTTACTTGGCCTATTTTTCAAAATCGATTTAAATTTTTTTTCTTAATAGATTAGTAAAATAGTTTTCCCAATAGTCGAAATTATGTTGTACACTTGGTTAACTCTCTCTAACGGGCTATTTTTTTCTAGAGATTGTGCATTAAAATATTTTTGGAACAAAGATTTAAAAAAAGATTTCATTTACCTTATTAGATAAACTTATTTGATTTTTAAGCTCCTTTTGTTCAGTGTAAATATGTTTACCACAACCAACTGTGTTTTATTGAAAGGCCTTTATATACCTTTTTTCTTTTACCTCTCCCACTTGAGATTTCTAAAATATATTTTGTAAATACTAAAACCTTCAAAAGGAATAGTTAATTAGAATATTTTTTAATCTTAGGCGATGATGATGAAATGTATAAGAACTACTTCATTATTCCCCATAAAATTTATAAGAACATGGATCAGAACATAGTAAACACAACAAATTTATAAAATGTATCTGGAAATGTTACCAATATGTAAATGACTTATAAATTAGACAGGTGAAGATAACTGATAAAGAGATTTGATTAATGAATTTATAGTGGTAAACATATTTACCACGGCCAGGAAAAGGGTTAAATAAATGGTTGCTGATATTCTTAACTAATTTCATTTATTCAATCTTTAAAAAAAAAGAGATCACAAAACAACGAAAAAAATTTAAAATAATATTCATTATTCATACCTGTTATCTCATGTATTATTTCAACAAATACATTATTCAATAACAATTACACAACACTTCAACAAACTTTCCCAGAATCCTTCTCAAAGATTTTAAAGAGTCATCTAATTGGCTCGGACACAAAC